>QLPD01003092.1:0-23917 GCA_003314085.1 Hymenopellis raphanipes
CTTTCCTCCTCCCACACTTTGCATGTATTTGGACTGTGATTTTCTTGAGTTTATACTATAACCTTATACTGTACTATACCCGCTGTGTATTTGCAAGGATTTTCTTCCGCGGCTACGGTTTGGCTAGGTGCGCGTCGTACGCAGGCACCAGGTGCCCCAGTACTCTCCAGTTGCGTAAGCAACACTGAGGCTTCGTTTGCGTCTTTCTTTCCCGCCATCACGATGACTGCCCAAATGTATGAACAAATGGCCACCAAACAATCCTTCGACGTCGACGGCATGGTCATTCATCATGCCACACTGCAAACCAAAAACGAGGATAGAACCAACATATTTGAATTTGAACATGGTACCATGATCTCCATCTTTGACGGTGCTTGTAGATGTCTTTTGTTGTGCACGTTCAATGTTATGACTGAGGCAAACTTTACAGGACATCTAACCTCGGAAGTGTCAGAATATGCTTCACAAAATCTTCCCAAGGCCATCGCTGAACGCATTCCCGCGGATATGGGAGCCAGTCTTGATATTCCTCATATTATGAAGACGGCCGTTGAAGAATTTGACAAGTCACTCCTGCGCAATTTCACCAAGTTGTTTGATGAGGGAGAGGACTTTACTGACAAAAAATGGGATGACAAGAGCGAGATCTATCGAGTTGTAGGCTATCGGGGCGACCAAACGTTTACCGACGCGCGGCTTGCGGTCGTTGGGGCGACGGCTCTTATTGCCTTTATTAATCGCGCCAGAACCCATGTCTGGGTCGCGTCGCTGGGGGACTCTGATGCAGGTAGATCTATTTATTTCGTTCTCTAACTTACATGATACTAAGTCGCGATATCTCAGTATGTGGTCGCCTACAGGGAGACAAATGGGTACCCATCATGCTCAGTTCAAGCCACAACGCGAACAATCCCAAGGAGGTGCAAAGAATCGCGCAAGAGCATCCTGGGGAAACCGATTTCATCAAGTACGATCGCCTCATGGGCTGGCTGAGTGTTACGCGTGGTTTGTGCGCTTTATATCATCTGCATCTTGTGTCCATTCTCAAGTACTACTTTGTTTCAGCCCTCGGTGACTTCCAACTCAAAGCGCCCTTCTCCATTGGATCCCGCGGGCTCACCTGGCTCTATCGCGCACCCGTGCCGCCTGTTATGTGGGAGGATTGGAAGGCGGCGGGACACACCAATATGCCGTACATGTCCAGTACCCCAGACGTCCAGTGTCATGAGCTTCTCCCAGGCGATATGCTGGTCTTTGGGTCTGACGGCCTAAGGGATGCGTTGCCGCTACCTCTGACGCCAGAACAGTGCTGGGATATCCTGATTTCGCTTGTTAATGACGTTTTTGACACGCGGGTTGGACATGAGTGTATTTCAGGTGGGGATAATGCAGCAGAGAGGTTAATCAAGAATGTACTTTTTGGAACGGATATTGAGAAGATGAAGGTCGCTATGGGTCGCGAGCGCGATGATATCTCTGTCGTTATTGTACGTTTCAAGTAGTCACCTTGGGAGGAGGTGAGTGTTTGTCGCCGAAAGGCACGGTGAAAATCATTGATGAGTTTCTTGAAGATCCCTAACGTTTGTCCCGTGACCGTCACGTCTCTCTTCGAGCCAAGGACCACTCGCCCATGCGCAGCTTTTGCCCCGCCGTTGAAACTCCTACTGTCGTACATGTCTCAGCACGGCGCTCGCGCTCGGAATCGTTTTTGAGCACAGCAAGCTACCACCGAACCGTGCTGCCGTTCACCCTAACTGAACCGTGTTGGCGTAACCGATCCCTAGTATATAGTCCCTAATCGATGGAGTCTCATTATTACTCTCCCTCTCTCTGCCATGTCGGAATTCAATAGTGACTATGTTATCGTCGGAGGCGGTGTTGCTGGACTCGTCGTTGCTGCTCGGCTTACGGAGGACCCGAACACGACGGTGACTGTCATTGAGGCTGGAGGAGATCGTACGAACACTCCTGAGCATCTGATTCCTGGTATGATTTTCGTTTTAGTGCCATACGCTAAGGAGCTGAATTTCTCCGATATAGGACTCGCGTTTGGTAACCTTGGTAAACCCGAGCTTCATTGGCTGTACCATACCGTTCCGCAGGAAAATGCCCATGGACGAAAAATCTATCAACCTAGGTATATATAAAGGCTTATAGTGTTATCGAGGTCTGGGGCTCATGAACATCTCAGAGGCAAGCTGTTGGGCGGTTGTGGAATGATTAACGCCTTGGTGGTGTGCCGGTAAGGTGTTAGTTTATTTCGAAAGACATTCACTGATGGATTCTATAGAGGCCACCAACTGGAATACGATGGTATTTCGTTTCCTGAATGATGCGCGGAATTACTTGTCTCACCTCCTCACTATAGCACTTGAAGAGCTTGGAGCTGAAGGATGGAGCTGGCCGTCGATGCTCGAGAGTCTCAAGAAGGTAAGACGGGTGGTAGTCTGCTTTTGACTTCGCGCTCATGGTAAACCAGTCGGAAACTTTCACTGTTACGCCGGAAGAGAAAGAAAGTCTCAAGATTGACGTCGACCCACGATATCACGGCACGTCAGGTCCCATCTATCGTTCTCCACCTAAATGGATCGGTAACCTTCACCAAACGTTCTTCGACGCCATGGGCACCTTCGACGTCCCATACAATCCAGATGCAGTACGTATTTTCAGCACTCCATTCTCTTTTGAGCTGCTCACGAAAAGATCATAGTTCGATGGTGAAAACGCCGGCGTCTGGGTCAGCATGAACGCCGTGGAGCCTAGTAGAGTTGTACGGAGCTCTGCCGCACTTGTAAGCCCTCGGTGCTTTCCCAGATTTAAGTTGACACGGAATGTGGCATAGGGCTACTACGAACCCAACAAGACGCGTCCGAATCTGAGGGTTATCTTACACGCGCTCACAACTCGCGTCCTCTTCAAAGATTCTCCTGGTCCGGAAGGACTAGTTGCTGAAGGAATTGAATACATCAAGGACGGCGCTACTCATGTTGTCAAAGCAAGGAAAGAAGTCATCCTGTCTGCAGGTGTGTTCCGTTGAGCATGAGAGAAGACGTGCGATTAACGAATTCCGTTATAGGTTCATATCATTCCCCGATGTTGTTAGAACTCTCTGGTATTCGTTCATATTATGCTCTGATTGGCGGACTACTAATGAATGAGCAGGTATTGGGAACCCAGATATCCTCAAAGCACACGGAATCGATACTCGTATAAACCTGCCTGGAGTCGGCGAGCACCTTCGTGGGCATGCTCAACTTCTGTAAGACGCAATGCTTATGACCTTCTAGAGGATCATCCTTGGTGTTCCTACACTGTTGAAGTCAACGACGAATGCGAAACCTGGGAAATGCTCCAGACCCCTGAGTTCTTTGCAGCAGAAATGGAACGATAGTGCGTTGTGAATATTTTGCTGTTTTGAACGGATATCTGATTCGACTTGTAGTCAAAAAGAAAAGAAAGGCATGCTCTCTCAATGTGCGCCGTCGGCGTACGCGTTCTTGCTCCCGTCGAAGTTTATGACGCCCGAGAAGATTCGTGAACTGTCGGACAAAGCTGCGGGCACATTCTACAGCGCAGACTGTACGCGCCAGATACAGCTGCGATGGTTTGCTAATTCCTCGGTGCCACATCTCGAGTAAGCCCCAGTCATCTCTGGTTTCTTTGAATCGCATATTTATGGACCGTTAGAGTTGGCCCAACACCCGGTTTCATTCCGGGCACAGGCAAGACCGCGGAATTGGGAAAAAAGTTCATGTCCTTCCTCGTTTCTCTGCAACATTCCTTTTCGAGAGGCTCGGTGCACATATCATCCTCGTCCTCTACGTCGGAGCCCCTTATCGACCTGCGCATGCTCGACAACGACCTCGACATGGAGATGATGGTCGATTCCATGAAGCTCGCTCGCAAGATCGCTGGTAGCAAGCCATATAGCAAGGCTGTCGTCAAGGAAATCGTTCCAGGGCCTGAAGTGGACGATGATGAGAAGCTGAAGGAGTTTATTCGGTCTACGATTCAGACTGTTTATCATCCGATTGCTACTGCGTCCATGTTGCCTCGAGAAGCAGGCGGTGTGGTGGATAACAAGCTCAAGCTTGATGGCACCGCTAATCTTCGAGTGGTAAGCTCATTGACAGGTTATGTGAAATCTCCTCACAGTTTTCGTTAGATCGACGCTTCTATTCTACCTATTCACGTATCGGCGACCTTACAGGCCACAGTCTATGGAATTGCGGAAATGGTAAGTGCAGTAGTTTGTGAAGGAGTGTTCGGCGAACTGAATGCCCTTTTATAGGGAGCAGACCTCATTCGTCGCGGTTAAAGTTCTTTTCGAGATAGCCAGGATTAGAATCATCAACTGCATGAATGTGAATAGCAAGGTGTATGTTTCTCGGTACTTACTATATAAATAACTAGGTCGCTTTTGTAGCACCTCCTTTCATCTCAGATGGGGGTCGCATCGACCGAGACTCGTACAAACGGTCGTGTCTTTCGCGCGCGCACCACATTCCATCACATGGACTTTGGGACCACCGTCTGACGGCCATGATCTGCGCTTCCTATCATTTCGAGGTCACTAGTTTTGCGCTTCTGTCGACAATTTGGCATCGCCTCCTAGCCAGTTGACGATTCCTCGGGGAAGCGGTTCGCAGATTGATACAAAGTTAGGATTGGGACCTCCATGTTGAAGGTGCCTTGAATGTCGTTCACTGAAGTTTAATCTTCTTTGGACAGCTCCAAGTATAGGGTGAAGTCGAAATTTTTCTTTGTGTTCGGACAAGCCAACATAAGGTAAGTTCAAGAAGTAAGCGCCACGTTAGGTGTTTTTGCCTCGAACTGGTCGCTGTACGGAAGGAGGTACTTATCCCAAAATGACTCGTTGAATCAACGATGGTACCGCAGTGTCATATCGTAGTACGAAGCCTACCACGGTGGGCCTTGAGGCAGCTTAAACGACATACTAATCTATCCATCTATCTGATGGAAGTGACCCAAAACTGATAAAATTGCAAGAGTGTGACGAACCCTCTTTCATAGCGTGCATGCGGCGGGCTAAGTCCCCTATATTGCCGACACTTGTTTTGCGCTGGTACTTCGGTAGAATCGAACTTGTTTCAAGGACAATGGGGTGAACTCTGTCGACTGTTAGGACGGAGGCACAGATGATGAGTTTACTCAAATGAACTCGAATTCAATCTCAGCTATGAAATCAAGTTCGTTCAATCTGCGTGCAGGTGTATGTAACGTAACGGTACACTGGCTGTCAAGCTGCCTTGCACCGTTACGCGCGTTGACCTTGCGCTTGGTTCAGTCGACATCGCTCAACCAATTCAAACCACGTATATCTCGGTAGGATCAACTCTGACTTGGTATAATTAGATTCACGGCAGGCTGCGCGCGAAGAACGTGTTCTCTCTGTATTTCAGCGTACAACCATCTCGCACTCAGAATGGGCTTCTTGTATACTCTTCGACGACTCTTCACCTACCTTATGCCTCCCCGCGACTCTGACGATGTTGTACCACCCGCGAATCATATCCTGTTCGACCATCCCGATAGAGTCGCCAACAAGACGCATCCCATGTCCGGTGACGTCTACCTTGCAGAGTTCCTCCGCGAGGTGAGGATTTCAACGAGCAACTTGACCCTTCAGAGCTGCGTTACGCGCGTCGATTTCTGCAAGCGTCTGAAAAAGGGCTTGCAGCACGAATACCTCGTTGCCCACGTCATCTATTACTTTGGGGGTCGGACGCACCGCAAACACTGTAGCTTTGCGGCCATTGACCGGGTGTCGGGTGGGAAGCGCATTTCTAACAATGTGACCTTCGTCTCTCAGCCTGCCGATGAGGTCTCTCCATCGCCTCCCACCTCTCCGCCCGCTCCCGCCCCTCAGTCGTCGCCCACTCCTCCATCTGCTCCCAGTCCTCCGTCTGGCCCCATGCTTCCCTCCGCCCCTTCCGAGATGACCCCGCCTACGTCTCGTCCGAGCACCCCATCTGCGAGTAGCAGCTCTGACAGCCTCTCCAAGGTGCCTAACGATAGCATGGTCATATATTATGGCAAGAAGCGCCCGGACTCACTGCCAGAGAAGGAGGTTTGCGCTTCCATGGAGTTTGATGACTCAGTGGCGGAGAAGCGTGTATCCTTCGAGCGCCTCGTGTGCATGCTGCGCGTCGCACACAAGGTAGGTGAAAAATACAACATCGGAGGAAAGAACTGCTACTGGATGGCGAGCTGGATTTGGGATGCGCTGCTCATGAGTGAACTGGCGAAGAGTTATAATGATGACTATCTGGGGAGCAGTAAGCTTGGTGGACTCCATCTGCCTGGTGTGCCTCCCCTGCGGACCATCCATAACGATGGAAAGAAGCATGATTGCGGGGCCCTCGTGAGGTCAGACAATGCGGTAACGCAGAAGCATGTTACAGAGTGCAAGGAGACGTGGATGTGGCTTCAGGCTCGAGTCGAGAAGACAATCGAGGTGAGTCTTACTCATTTCAATGCATCACAGAAATGTAACGCATCAATTGCAGGATGCGTTGAGAGAGAAGAACGAACTGCGAGATGCGAAAGCTCATGCAGCAATGGAGGCCCAATTGCGCGCGGAGGCTGATGCTCGTGCGGCGGATGCGATGGCTCATGCGGCAACGGAAGCGCAGTTGCGCGCTGAGGCTGAAAGGGAGCTTGCGCTCCTGCGCACCTCCTTGAATCGCCCGGGCCCTGCTCCCGCGGCGTAAGCGCATCGATACCTCAGAGTGGCGGCATTGTCAAGTTTTCATGTTTCTGTAATTATACCTTTCTTTCTATCTTCCTCTTGTGGCTTTCGGTGAAGATTACAGATCTACATGGTGAGATTCCTGTTGTACATGATGGACACATATACATATCTATCCAATCTCTAGTCGACTTCCAATACTGTTCCGCGCTGTACACTACCCCACCCTATTGCAATCATCAGCAAAAGCTCACAGCAGGACAGGTGTCAAGACTCACCGACCAAACGCCAATGTTTTTCGATTCGTCTTGACAGGGCAACCTTTTCGCCGACCTCCGTGCAAGCAGGTGATGTGAGCTGGATCTTGGCGAGATCCGCCTTGACACTAAGAACTCGTCCACCGGTTGACGTAGAACCGATGTTGATGAGCAGAAGCTCGTTTTTGGTGAGCTTGGTGACTTTTGTCTGTTTCTTGTCTTCCGTCTTGACACCGAGAAGACGACGGAGAAGGAAAAGACTGATTTCAAGTTCTGTTCAATCGTTAGATTAAGGAAATCTTGCAGTGAGAACAAAATACCAGTGTAGATCTTGGGCAGCTTGCCAACTGCACCCAGGACCTGTCCGACCAGACGATCCGCACGACACAGAGTGGGATCGATCCGCGTACCGACACCAATGAGACCGCCGGGAACAGCAAACTGAAGAAGATTGTTCTCTGCATGAAGGGACATGATCCGGCTAAAGATGGGCTGACACTTGTTCCGTCCTTGATTATCCTTCGTGACAATACCAGGTCGGATTTCGACCTCCATTCCGAGTTGGAGAACACCAGTAAGGATGGATCCACCCGCAACACCACCCTTGAGCTCATCCACCTCAGCACCAGGTTTGTTCACGTCGAACGATCGAATAACGATAAGGCGGGGTGATGATGTAAAGTCGCGAACAGGAATGGGAATGCGTTTAACGATATACTCGTTGACCGCGTCAATGTTGTATTTCAGCTGAGCAGATATAGGAACGATGGGGGATGACTCGGCCACGGTGCCCTTGACAAAAGCAGCGATGCTCTTTTGGTGCTCGAGCGCCTGGGCCTCCTTGATGAGATCGACCTTGTTTTGTAGGATAATAATGTTCTCGAGCTTCATGATCTCGACTGCGGCAAGATGCTCGGATGTCTGGGGCTGCGGGCAGGATTCGTTGCCGGCAACAAGGAGAAGCGCGGCGTCCATGACGGCGGCACCGTTCAACATGGTGGCCATGAGAATGTCGTGACCGGGACAGTCGACAAACGAGACGTGTCGGATTAGCTTCATGCGATGGCCACAACCGGGACGCTCGCAGGGCGGATGGTCTTCCTTGTCGGAACGATATGAACGATAGCAGCCTGGTCTGGGACACGCTTCATTTTCACATTTATAGATCTGTTGAAGAGTCAACGAAAATCCTAACTAGAAACTCAAGTAAACGCACTTTGGCATTGGCATATCCAAGCTTGATTGTGATATTCCTCACGAGCTCGTTCTTGAACCGCACAGTCATCACACCAGAAATTGCCTTCACCACCGTTGATTTTCCGTGGGCGACGTGCCCGATGGTCCCCAAATTTATTGTCGCCTTTTTTCGATAAAATAAGATCAATATTGCTTGGTTTTCAGATGCCGTCGACCGACCTGTTTTGATATAACCTCCGGGGACAGAGGTGTCAGTGTTGTAGCATCGATTTCGACTTGTGGGATGGCATCGGCAACATCGTCCTCCTCCTCGTCAGATTCGGACTCTTCTGCGCGTTTCTGCAATGTTTCGTCGCCAGGCATGCTGGATGATGGTAAGGAATCAAAAGATGTGCGCACGTGGCAACGTGACTCGACTGATATCTGTTGGACTCTGACTCTCTCTGACTTGCCTCCAAACTTGACCTGTTACAGCATTAAGTCTATTTCCACTCTTTGGCTTTATGTACGTCCAAACAGCATACAGAGTACCTCGAGCGTTTAAGTATATCATAATGACTCGGAAAGTCTCCGCTGCGACGGTGGCACGGTTGCCTAACTATTCAGTGCAGCGGTATTAAAGAAGCGACCTTAAAAGCACCCTGACCTTAATCTTCACCCTGGGCCTCTGCCAGTAAATCTGGAGGTTGTGGGCATCGCGGTCAAGTTGGGTATTATAAAGAGAGCCACCGAGTCATTGAAGCAGCTGATAACTCTTCTTCTTTACAAAGTACAATACGACGACGGCGTCGGCGTTGAAAAGTTGAAACCTGTGCTCGCTTCTGTACACTAGAATGGGTGTCACGGTACCGTTAAGAGGCACTCGAAACCTTGGACCATTCAACCATTCAATGAGATCTCTACTACTGAGCGCTAGAGCACGAAGCACCATTCAATGCGAACTTGACTAGGGCGATGCATCATGCATGGAACTTTCTGGCTACTATGTGTGAGTAGTTAGCAGCTGCAGTACATCTGGGCCACGATCTATTTCGTTGCATGCGATACGATAAACTTCACCAAAAGACTCTCCCCGCCTCAGTCTGAAAATGCCACAAATCGGGAGTCTGCTATGCAATCAAGATGCTTCGAGCATTAAATCATTGTTACTAGTGAGCCTTTGCGAGAATGAATCCTCCTTCATTCCCGGAGAATATTGTGAAGTCTACAACGCTACGCCTCAGCCGACGCTCAGGGATCCTGCAGCATAACTCTATTGGGACTAGCCCATTATATATTATTATAGCACTCTTCCCAGAAGTACACCCTATTATTATACAAGTACAGATACGTGAGCAATGAAATTTATGCAGAGATCTTCTTGTCTACACCCTTCTGAATAAGAGTCTCGCGCCGCTTAACAACCGCCTCATTGAGTCGGATCAGCATGTCTTTCGTGGTGTCCCAATCAACACAAGCATCAGTGATGCTCACTCCGTGTTTGAGCGCTGATGGGCCTTCAGCGGGAACATCTTGACGTCCGTCCTTAATATTGGACTCGATCATCACTCCAGTGATAGCCTGCTCTCCGGCAGCAAGCTGCACGCAGACATCGTCGAGTACGAGCGGTTGATTGCGGTGGTTTTTGCGCGAGTTGCCATCTATAGTGCAAACGTCAAGTTAATACCAGCGAGGGCATAGGATCACACAGGACTCACGGCTGCAGTCGATCATGATACTCGCTCCCTCGGGGCGTTTCTTCTCAATAGTGTCCGATGCCTGGCGGACGAACTTGTTCTCGTAGTTCGGTCCTCCGGTGCCGCCACGGAGGATGACATGAACATCCTTGTTCCCGCGCGTCTTGACAATGGCCGCGAGGCCTTGCTCGGTAACACCCATAAAGGCATGTGGGTTGGAGGCAGAGCCCATTGCATCGATGGCGACAGTCACGGAGCCATCTGTGCCGTTTTTGAAACCGATGGGGAAAGATACACCGGAGGCAAGCTCCCGGTGAAGCTGTGACTCGGTGGTACGAGCGCCAATGGCACCCCATGAGATCACTAACGGCATGAGTTAGACTTTTTACAAGGTAGACAGTGATAGACTGACAATCAGCGATGTACTGAGGAGAGATGGTGTCAAGGAGCTCCGACCCAACTGGAATGCCGAGATCAGTGAGATCGCAGAGCAGCTGGCGGGCAAGGCGCAGGCCCTTGTTGATCTTGAAAGTGCCATCGATGTCGGGATCGTTGATGAGTCCCTTCCAGCCGACGGTAGTCCGAGGTTTTTCACTGTATTCGAAAATTAGCGAGTGGAGGGCGAGACGGAGAATTAACGGACAAGTAGGCGCGCATGATGATGTGCAAATTGGGCACTTGGGGTATGAACTCTTTGAGAAGAGTCGCGTACTGGATGGCCTGATCTGCGCAGTGGATAGAGCATGGGCCAACGATGACTAGGATACGATCGTCGTGCCCAGCAAGGATGCGAGCAGCATTGTAGCGAGCACTAGCAATTGTTTTGCGTGCATTCGCAGTAGACACAATTTCGTGCTTGAGCAGCGCGGGTTGCACAAGGGGATCGTACTAGAGCCGTGATGAGTACGAATTTCTTTAGAAGACGAGGAGACCTACACCAATGACGCGCCTGTCGGAAATGTACTGCTGGACCTTGACCGCGTCCTCAAAGTCGGGGTAGGGAGTAACGTCGTACATGTCTTCTGGTACAGCTGGAGAGATGGAGTGTGTTGGAGAGAGAAGATGAGAGAGGATGAGATGACTGACGGAATCTGAAAGGACTGGCATCTTTTATAGCAGATTGCATGGCTTTTGACGTGTCGAGAGGAAAGTGGGTAGGTAGGTGTTACGGCACGTTAGATTTTAGTATAGGAAAGGTAGGAAATGAATGCACGCGTCCCAAAGAGTTAGCTAGATTTGGGTACAATGGAGGCAAAAGGCAAGAATGACTCACAAATCGAATAGCAAGGTGAGAAATTTCGGCGATCGCAACATTGATCGAGCATCAATCGCGCACGTGGTTTGTTTGCAATGTCTGCCTCCACATCGACTCCGTCGAAACAGGTTTCGTTAAAGCCCACCGCCGGCTTTTGCATCAAAAGTGTTACGCTTGAGGATCACAAACATGGATTGAAGGGGTTGAAGGTCTTTGTCAACATTGCCTGGGATGACCAGGTACCCGCGCCTCCACCCGGCAGCGAAGAGTCCATCCAGCGTGCCATGAAAGGCCGCGACGATGACCATCTCAGCGAAGACGATTGGTTCGTGCCAGTCATCGTTTCTGAGCCCAGGCCGGACGTCGATAAGGGTGCGCTTAGGCTTCTTGCTCTCGCTCTCCGTAGCCTAACATGCTTTTGCCATAGCTGGAAAGCCAAGTCTCGTCTTTGACTGCATCTACAACAAGTCGCTAAAATCGCGGGTCTTACGAGATCCGGACCTGAAACTCTTTCTCGTAGAGCTAGCTCTGCAAAGGATCGAAATACAGTTCGGAATCGTGCTCTCTAGAACCATCGGCACACCGAACATTGCCTCGAAAGGGAAGCTTGCACCGCGGACGGCCACTATCCCGAACATTGATTATGCCAAACCAGAAGTACCCACCACGTCTAGACCTCTTATCCAAGAGATTTCACCCGATTCAGATCAAATACAGCCACTTTCTTGGACATGGAGGAAAGACGGGGACGCCCTCCAAGTTCGTATTCTGGTCCCCGATCTCACCCACAAGTTGGTTCAGGAGACAGCGCTTGATCTTGAGCCCCGTCGTATCGTTCTCTCCGTACCCACTATGCCCTCCTACAGTCTTGATGTTGACTTGACACTCTCTGACGCCGAGCTGATATCGCGTTATCCTCAATCGGATGTATTGTCGCTCAAGCGTCAACGGCCCTTCTCAGTGGATTCAGCTACATCTGAATGGCGTGTCACAGAACGTGTTTTGATTCTCAATGCTTGAAGGTATGTTGTCTAGAAACCGTCTTTAAACATTTGGATGTTTACGCCACAACGTAGATGGTTTGCACGGAGAGGAGTTTTCTGTCCAACTCTAACATCGCGCCAAGGGTTCACAATCCAATTTGCCAAGTACATCATATATACCGGTGTTTATACTCGCTCTCCATCGACGTGCTATCGCGGTCGTCATACGTAGATGTGTGCCAGAGGTTTCGAAAATGTATATACACCCTCCACTACTTGATAAATGACCTTGTTCCATCGTCTCGAATGAAATAAGATAAATTAGATTAATGCTCAGGAGAAGCCTGTGCGTATAGTGGGCGTAAATATTGGAAGTGGATGAGCTTCAGTGTTGAAAACATAGTCTGATGGTAATCACACAGTTACTCAGCCTCTTCACGACTCCGAAGACAACGGGATGAACCCACCTTGTAAAGGCAAGACACTGGCGTCCTCGAACAGTAAGAACAGGTATTTCAAAGTTTCGCTCTGAAAATGTCCATGAGTAAGACGCCACATATCAAATGGAACCTTAAGCACCAAAAAGAATGTTTCCATCTTATCTTCCAATCTCACGGGAACCTCATCAACGTTTACGATAGTTGCATACCCTCCCGTGTTCACCTTGCAATGCTTCTCTATTGCCTGGAAAATCCCCCAACCGTAATCGCGGTATTTTTGGTCTCCCGTAAGCCTCCACGCCAAGAACAAGGACTCGACCGTCTCGGGCCTCAACATGTACCGTGCATCGTAAGGCGGGAACGCGCCCGGCCTCGCAAGGTGTCAGCATTGGCAATAAAAAGTTAAGAATAAAGATAACCCACTTCGCGCCTTTGATGTACCAGTCCGAAGGAGCGATGTTAAGCTCATCCATCCCATCGCTCGGGATGCGGAAGTGCACAATCTCCGGCGATAAACCACTGCAAACGACGCGGGAGGAGGTTACATCATGAACAGCAATTAACACGGGTTCCTTACGTCGCGGTATCATGAGTGTCCATGCACGTCTTGATCAGAGCTTCGCCGGACTTCCAATCCCGAAGTCCGGCTACGGTAAGCTGTGATGCTTGAGGTGGGATAGAAACCGTGTCGTATAAGGCTCCGGCGGTTGTGGCGCCAAGCATGAGGGATCCGCCAAAGAAACACACAAGATGATCTTGCTTAGGTGTTAACCGCCACGAACTGAATGCTATGAGTACGAAGTGGAATAGAGTGGATTGGTATGTACATACATCTCACCCGATGGGTGACGCTCGGGTATGAGCTCTGCCGTGTATATCATCTTTTTGGTCGTACTTTCTTGAATGAGGTACTGATGAATGGCCTGCATTGTGTCGTCATACATCTATCGGGCAGGAAACTCAGTGGCGTTTCAAGGAGGGAAAGCGGCCACCCACTTCACGATAAACATCTTCCGTTCGGTTCTGTAGTCATTAGAGAGCAAATCAGGAACGGCATAACAAAACTTTACCGTCTGGAGATACTGCTTCCTGTGGATACAATCAGACCAGTGCGACTTCAATAGAATGCGGCGTACAGCAGATATTCATAGTAGGAATCCCCTCGAGACCCGAGTCGAATGGCTGACGGGACGAATTGACCTCCTTCAACGCTATGCTTTGTCGTTCATGTGTTTGAAGGTATCAAACTGAGTTATACGTACTGCATGTAAATTGAAGCGAGACCATGCGGCATTCTCGCATGTTTGATCGTCTTCATAATCTTGTAGAGCGTTAGCAAAACCTTCTTTGACTGATTACCCTTGAGTTGACACAAGAACGCACATTTTCCACTTTCTCCCAGTACACTTCATTGTCAGTAAGGAAGCTCAAGTAACGCAGTTCCAGTTGTAATGTCGATATTTCAGCCGTACTGACCAACTGGGGGAGTTCTCTATCCGGTACACCCTTACGTTGGGCAAGATTCACCATTGGTAGAGGTAACCCGGTCGGCGTATCAAATGCGGGCATAATGCGTTCAGCGAGGTCAACGGCGCGTTCGAGGTACAGTGGATCGTTCCCCGTAAGATGATACACGGATAAGAGACCTCCTAGAACGCGAATAGTAGTCTGTGGACCATGAGTACCATGGAGACTGTAATATTCCGATGACCCACCTCGAAAGTGTTGAAGTCTCCGTCCTTGTCGAATGTCAGTTTTTCGTCTACCCATTTGCGGGCACGGGCGTATTCATCTTGTAAACCCATCATAAGGATAGCATCGAGTGAGTCGACAACCGTGTATCCAATTCCGCCGGCTTCCGTTAGGTTGGATCCATTCCGACTTATAGGATGGTATTCGTCTGCTCCCATCGCGTCACGCTCTGCATACTCTAGTAGGTATAGGCGTCATTCAAACAATCTGCGACTGACCATATGCTCCCCACGCGTACTGGTGAGAGCTTCAATGATTGCGCGCTAGTGAAAGAGCTAACACTCACTTTGAACGCCTCTACTACGGCATCTCTTTTTTCGGGGTCCGCACTCAGGTTAGCTTGTTGTGCGCCTGGACGATGTAAGGAGTCGAATATATCGTCTCCAAGCCATGAGCCAAGTACTTGCTTGGCAGTTTCCGGATTCTAACAGAGCGATAACAAAGTGAGACTAACGCCAATCACAGAGTCACTTACCAGATATATAAACGCGCCAAAGCATACCAGAAGCGGTATCCATAGAATTTTGACATAGTGCTGGAGAGAGGACAAGTCTACATCCAGATCGTTTGACGTGTTTGCCTAGAGGCTAGCATGAGCCAAGCACGGGTGAACGAGTAGATTCTAACAGCATCTCCACGAGTATCTGGCGCCTTGGGGGCAGATTTCTTTTTCCTTTTCCTCAGTTGAGGATCTGACATGACAAGAGAAAGGGAAAGCAGACACGTCTATTGATGGTGATTATAGGGGCCGGTACACGTGGTAGGACATCAACAAGCGCGCGCATCCCTGGTCGCGTTCAACCTTCGCACTCATAAGAGACGATACGTTGACTACGCGGCGTAAATTTTGGCAATTCGAAACTAATTTACAACACCAACGCGTGTACTTTCAAACCCTATCAAATTAAAGGTAAGCGGAATCAACCCAGCTCGCGTAATCACTGCCAACAGCGCTCGAGATGGAATATGACGCTGCTTGACTAGCGGACAGGACGGTAGCAAAGGATGGACGAGAAGCTCCAGAAGCCCCGCTGCCTGTGGTGTTATATTCAGCGAACAAGATGTGATCCGTGCGTTCGTCTCCGGTGTTCCACACTGACCACAGCGCTTTGTTCAAAGGCGCTGTAATCACTGTATTTTTGAAGATGACCCTGTGGTACGGACAGTTCATTCCCTGCTGTCATCAATACAACGAAAACTTACTTCGCATAGTCTGAAATGGAAAGGCATTAGTCACCTGCGAACTTTAAAAAGGCTACGTTTACCTCCCCATGGGCGTCCCAGGTACGCACTCCACTTGTATCGGACGAAGCACTGCTAGCGAGCACAACTGTGTTACCCTCGAGGACATCTTCCGTTAACATGTCAGCTGTATCAGACTGGCCCAGTCAAGACAGCAGACTCACAGCTTCCAGAATCGTTCGATTCCCTTCCGCTCGCTGTGATCCATCCTGGCCCCTTGACTGCGATGGTATTGCCACCAAAATACGCCAGCCCGGTTCTCCCGAAGATGAAGTCTGTTGCGCCCTGGAGAGGATGTAAGCCAAAAGAGATGAACAATGATCAGCTTACTTCGATGTAGCCTTTGAGATAGACCTGAGTGCCTGCGTTGGCATACAAAGTGTCCTGATAGCCAGTGAAACTGCACGCGTACAGGCCCACTCGACTGCCATACTGGCTGATCGCAATGGCCTGGGTTCCCTTGCCGTACGTGTTGGCAACATTCACGTTGTACATTCTGTCGACGTATCAGAACACAGTTTCGCCGAGAAGACGTTTTGCGTTATGGTATTCACTTGAAGTCATTCTTGTGAATTCGAAGTGTTCCACTGGCATCATTCGATCCCGCCGAACTCGCAGTAACGTTGGCAGAGATAGTCACTTGATTGCTGGTATACGCGTCCGTGTTCGTGGTGTAACCGTAAATCTGTTCAAATGTCAGCAATCTTTATGAGTCACGCTGAGGAGTGGTACAGACCGTAAGCGGACCTGTACGGGTAATGTACACCTGCTCGTTGTATGTGCCCGGGTATATGAAGATAGACTGCGAGGTGGAATCATTCGGAAGAGCGTTGATAGCAGCCGTAAGAGTGCTGTACTCCCCAGAGGTCGTCGTTCCTGCACGCACAACCTTAGAACCAGACGGCGGAGAGGTCCTCGATGCGGCAAAGACCACTTGAAAAAGCCAGAGGCCGATGAAAAGTTGAAGTAAAGCCATAACGCGTCCAGGTGTAACCGGGTGAGTGGCAATCAGCCTGCCGCATGAGGTCTTTTATATCGCGACGGCGAAATGGCGGAATGGCACCTTCTGCCGCACATTGGCATTCAAAATTATTACAAGCGTTGTCACCGGGCCGAAGAGGAACGCGAAGGTCAGAGCACAGACCCAGACAGATCACAAGTTGATCACAAGACCGTAATGGCATGGAAAACCATGCAGATGGACTCAGGTCCATACAGATGGGACCAGTGGAACTGAATGTAAACGTACCCAAAGAATTAATTGCGGTGAAGAGGCGGAGAATAGACCTTTTCGTTCACGATGTCCTGCCTGGTAACACGAAGAGTATCGAAGCCTATGTAGCCTGACGGAATTTCCTAACTGCTAGTTTCTAGCTGGAATGGTGCCGTTCATGATTGGTAGTCGGAAGGGTCCTACGAGGGCAACGCTTTCCTGTGTACCATGTTTTCCCTGAGTAACCACTGGGAATTTTCGGCAACAAGTGGTCGATGAAGCTAAGGTTGGATGAAGGTGAGAAACAAGTCGTTTCTGGCGGCGTTCCGTACCGGCCCGGAAGATCTAGCCCTAACCTTGTAACGATCGCACTGTGCTCAGATTACACACGACAAACAGTACGTTGTTGCTTAATACGTAGGGTACAAGCGATGTGGGGGTGGTAAGAGTAAGATCTCCAATGTGGTACATACGGGCAGGTTTATATACTACAGGAGAATATCATATGCTTCGGAAAGAAAGAAAAAGGAAAAGAAGCGACATGTATCCGTATAAGGAAGAAAGGTGGTGGTGCCTATAAGAGGAAGCAGACGAGGGAGCTGAAGCAGGAAACAGGGTGCATCCGTCACAGTAAGCGGAATCAACCCAACTCGCGTAATCACTGCCGACAGCGCTCGAGATGGAATATGACGCTGCTTGGCTAGCGGACAGGACGGTAGCAAAGGATGGGCGAGAAGCTCCAGAGGCCCCGCTGCCTGTAGTGTTATATTCCGCGAACAAGATGTGATCTGTGCGTTCGTCTCCGGTGTTCCAAACGGACCACAGCGCTTCGTTCAAAGGCGCTGTAATCACCGTATTTTTGAAGATGACCCTGTGGAACGAAGAGTTCATTCCCTGCTGTAATCAATACAACGAAAACTTACTTCGCATAGGCTGAAATGGAAAGGCGTTAGTCACCTGCGAACTTTTTTAAAAAAAGGCGGCGCATACCTCCCCACGGGCGTCCCAAGTACCCACTTCCACTTGTGTCGGACGAAGCACTGCTAGCGAGAACAATTGTGTTGCCCTCGAGAACATCTTTCGTTAACACATCAGCTGTATCAGACTGGCCCAGTCAAGACGCTCACAGCTTCCAGAATCGTTCGATTCTCTTCCGCTCGCTGTAATCCAGCCTGGACCGTTGACTGCGATGGTATTGCCACCAAAATACGCAAGGCCTGTTCTCCCGAAGATGAAGTCTGTTGCGCCCTGGAGAGGATATAAGCCAAAAGAGATGAACAATGATCAGCTTACTTCGATGTAGCCTTTGAGATAGACCTGAGTGCCTGCGTTGGCATACAAAGTGTCCTGATAGCCAGTGAAACTGCACGCGTACAGGCCCACTCGACTGCCATACTGGCTGATCGCAATGGCCTGGGTTCCCTTGCCGTACGTGTTGGCAACATTCACGTTGTACATTCTGTCGACGTATCAGAACACAGTTTCGCCGAGAAGACGTTTTGCGTTATGGTATTCACTTGAAATCATTCTTGTGAATTCGAAGTGTTCCACTGGCATCATTCGATCCCGCTGAACTCGCAGTAACGTTGGCAGAGATAGTCACTTGATTGCTGGTATACGTGTCCGTGTTCGTGGTGTAACCGTAGATCTGTTCAAATGTCAGCAATCTTTATGAGTCATGCCGAGGAGAGGTACAGACCGTAAGCGGACCTGTACGGTTAATGTACACCTGCTCGTTGTATGCGCCCGGATATATGAAGATAGACTGCGAGGTGGAATCATTTGGTAGAGCGTTGATAGCGGCCGTAAGAGTGCTATACTCCCCAGAGGTTGTCGTTCCTGCACGCACAAGCTTAGAACCAGAAGGTGGAGAGGTCCTCGATGTGGCAAAGACAACTTGAAGAAGCCAGAGACTGATGAAAAATTGAAGTAAAGCCATAACGCGTCGAGGTGTAACCGGGTGGGTGGTAATCAGCCTGCCGCACGAGGCCATTTATATCGCAACGGCGAAATGGCGCTTTCTGCCGCGCATTGGCATGCAAAAGTATTACAAGCGTTGTCACCGGGCGGAAGGGGAACGCGAAGGTCAGAGCAACCGGCTCGATTCCCATGCCTGTGTTCACTAACCTATTTCCTTATCGTCGGAGTGCAACCACAGACCCAGACAGATCACAAATTGATCACAAGACCGTAATGGTATGGAAGGAAGGAAAACCATGTAAATGGACTCAAGTCCATACAGATAGGACCAGTGGAACTGAATATAAACGTACCTCAAACAATTCATTACATTGAAGTGGCGGAGAATAGACATTTTCGTTCACAATGTCCTGCCTGGTAACACGAAGAGTATCGAAGCCTATCTAGCAGCTGACGGAATTCCCTAACTGCTAGCCGCTAGTTGGAATGGTGCCGTTGATGATTGGTAGCTGGAAGGGTATGCGAGAGCAACGCTTTCCTGTATACCATGTTCTCCCCAAGTAACCACTGGGAATTTTGGGTAACAAGTGGTCGATGAAGGTTGGATGAAGGTGAGAAACGAGTCGTTTCTGGCGGCGTTCCATACCGGCCCGGAGGATCTAGCCCTAACCTTACAATGATCGCAGTGGTTCATTCAGCCTTCACAGATACAACAAATTCCCATGTCCTTCAGACTATGCACTGACAGGCATTGCCTACTCTTACAGATGATCAGTATCCACCCACTCTGCATAGTCACTTCCGACTGCACTTGCCATCGAATATTCGTCTGCTTCAGTTGCAGACAGAACCGTCGCAAAGTCTAGACGATCAGCACCGTCAGCGCCACTCCCTTGCCTGTTATACTCGGCGAACAATTGTGATCCGTTCGTTCGTCGTCGTCATTCCAGAATCCATACGGACCAGAGGGAGGAGTTCAGAGCTCTAACTCGAGTGTTCTTGAATATAACCCTATAATTGCGGTTTTAGCCCTTGTCATCGGGTGAGAAGGAGTCGCACGTACTTGGCATAAGCTAGACCAGCGTGTGGAAGATTAGTTGTCATGACTCATGTAAATGAAGTATTATACAACTCATACCTCTCCATGGGCGTCCAAGGAACGCGTTTCCACTTGTATCAGATGAAGCATCGCTAGCGAGAACGATGAGTTGCCGTCGAAAACATCTGACAAGTACAGGGTGAGTATCAGTCTGCCGCATTGGCTGCGACGGAAATGACTTACAGCTTCCATCATCATCAGATTCTCTACCGCTTGTAGTTACCCTTTTAGCGCAATAGTGTTACCACCAAAGTATGTCAGTCCAGTTCGTCCGAATATGAAGTCTGTTGCACCCTGGAAAAGACTGAAACAAGCCATTCAAGAAAGCCGCTGTCGACAAACCTCAATGTAACCTTGCAGGTATACTTGAGTTCCCGCGTTGACATACAATGTATCCTGATACCCTGTAAAGCTGCATGCATAGAAACCTACTCGGCTGACATTATTGACTTATCGCAATGGCTTGTGTACCCTTGTCGTACGTGTTCTAGACGTTAACGTTATACATACTAGGCAACAACCATCCGTTAGACCTTGTGAATAAGATTTCGGTGAAATGATACTCTACCTGAAGTCATCCTTGTGAATTCGAAGCGTGCTACTGACATCGTTGGAGCCGGCTTCACTAGCAGTAACAGCGGAAATGGTTACTTGGTTGGACGCGTACGAGGAGGTATCCTCTGTGTAGCCATACATCTATTCAGAGTCAACAACCTGCTGGTTCGTGCAGACAAAGAAAACTTACGATGAGAGGACCATCGCGATCAATATAAACCTGCTTATTAAGTATATGTGCCAGGTTTATAAAAATGCCTTGATCGCTCCCATCGTCTGGTAGTCCGCAGCATCTTGGAGAGTATCCTAATCATTGGGCACAACCAGCGCGCCGTCAGGCGGATCCGTACGCGACGCTGCCAGGTCGTTTTAAACAATGCAATCGGTAAAACAGCGGAATAGTCTATTTCGCAAAACCAGTGAGGAAAATGGCCGGGCCGTATAGGTCGAGTATGCAATCACAAGGTCGCTAACGTTCGCCCAACAACAGAGATTTGTACAGTTTGTTCCATTGTGTGGGGCAAGGCAACCCGCAGGAGGTTCCCATCCATGCAGGAGTGGAGAGACGGAGAATAAAGACTCCCACACAATCTGCACGCGCTCATGACGGCGATGGCGTCGCCTGGGTAATATCAAGTGGAGACAGGCATTATGAATTTCGAAAAGTAAAGACAACGTACAATACACTTGGGATAGACATGGATGCGACGTAGTGGCGTTCAATCAGTGGAACACTCTTCTCCCTTCGCCTCTCTTGTGCTTCACCGGTTTCCCAGCCCACTGAACCTCCAAGCGATCATGACGCGCACAAATGGTAGACTGGAGACCAAACGCCAAGTCCAGTATTTGAAGAAGCGGGTCACTCTATTGGATGCCATGACATTGTTGGTGGACGCCGACAAGGCTTTGGTCATCCGAATTGTCTCCAACGCCCTCGCACGCCGAGCATCGGCCCATTGTTGCAGCTTGGTCGTATTCTTGCTCAGAGGCTCACCGGGCGCGTTGATAAACTCCGCCAGGCTAGGCCCTAAGAATAACGCGTCTCGAATCCCAAGATTCATCCCTTGGCCACCGAGCGGAGAATGCGTATGAGCCGCGTCTCCAACGAGGATGACCAGGCCGCCATTTCCCAAATCGTCGCTTACGCGAGCGAGGAAACGATCAGCCACAGCGTATCGCATCTTGTATCGGCTTGACCAAACCACTCTCTCGACTTGAACTGGGCGTGGGTTGACTGATGCATCGGATGACATACGTGGTGGTCCTTTGCGATTAATGCCGTCCTGAATATATGACGCGGGGGGCGCGGGGGGCGGTATGCCTTCAGAAGCAGGGACATTAAACGCCAGTCGCCTAACGAACTCGTCTGGACCCAAAGGGACTGGGCCCTTGTAGGATGGGGGTAGAGGAATGGTCATAAGAATCCCGGAGGGAGAGACATTCGTTTCGAGATATTCCGGGGAAGTGAGAGGGTCAGAGCCTTTGAAGACGACATCGGCATGGACTAATTGTTGTACGAGCGTAGTGGAAGGTGGTCCAGTCCCTTCGGGATCGGGGAAAGGGATGCCCGATACTTCACGTATCTGTTTAAATTTAGGTAGAATTAGATCCTATTATCTCCATTGAACGCGGGGAAAGCTTACGACAGAGTGGGATCCATCAGCACCAACAACGTACTCTGCGACTATGACATCCCCGGATTCAAACGAGACTTCTAGGCCGCCCTTGATATGGGGCTTCATCCCAACGGCACGATAAGGACGGTGAACGCGAACGCCAATTTCTTCGAGATGTTTCGTGAATATCTCTTCAGACATGGACTGGGGAAGCAGCAGTGCGTATGGGAAGCGCGTGTACGGTTTCAGAGAGGTAAAGTCGACGGCCGTGAACGAGGTACCATGTTCATAATGAATCATGCCCTTGCCTTGAACGCCAACGGACACTAAAGGTTCGGCACAACCAATCATGTCCAGCTCCTGCAGAATAAAGTCAGCAAAGCTCTAAAGTAACCATGAATCGGGCTTACTTCGAGCGTAGAGGCATGAATCATTGAAGCCCGAGACGAGTAGCCATAAGATTCTCTGTGCTGGCCATCGACAATGACAAGGTCCTCAATACCCTGTTTGTAGAGAGAGATAGCAGTAGCTAGTCCAATGGGACCAGCGCCAACAATCAAGACGGTAGTAGCTGTGGGTAGTGGAATCGACATTGGAAGATGGTTGCAAAGAGCGTTAAGCGCGTCTTTGAACCACTTTATACCAGGTTAGCTAGTGTATTTTGAGCGAGGTTGTTACGTGTTCGACACCGATTATCCGTCAAGACGTCGGGTCAAAGAAGCATCTACACGGGTTATTCTTAAGTCCGATCCAAAGGAGAAAGACTTTGAGAAGACTGTGAACTTCAATCTGATACCAGGATAAGATCAAGCCCTCAGACCGTGCGTCGCGCATTTTCCTTCAATAAACGTCGAGTCCTCCGGGTGGCGTAGCCAGAGAAAGCGACCTGAGAAAGGACTAAGAAAGAGCAGGACGTGCATTCGTGATGGTGGTTGTTGACAAGAAACACGGTTGCGGTCCGGCAATTCCCGGAATTGCCATCTGAGCTGTCAAACCAAACAGCACTCTGAATGCGAGGAAAGGCTCATGCTGATGACATGAAATGGCGAACATTCCGAGTCGGAGACGTCTAGCTTCCACGAGTAGCGTCGATGAAAGAGACCCATGGCCACGCACCTTACATACCAACCGAAGACCTGACATTGAGAGGACGCTTCTCTCCCGATTATCCAGCTCTGCGTAATCTAGCGGACACAGCAGCATTCTGAAGGTATCCGGCATAAGAAGGCGTTCATGAACTTTCGCGTACACTGTGAGTTATGCGTGAGCACCACGCGTCTCACGCGACAGCTGCTCCCGCTAAGATGCAGCACGAATGTATTGCTGCTGAAAAAAGAACACGGAGGATGGAAGTCGCTATTTCTGTCGCGAAAGATGAGGACACATGCAACTGGAGCATCGGCCCTTCTCAAGGATCTACTGGCACTACGATGCGAGGGTCGGGTTCTTCGTGACAAACTGTTTCATGGCGATGAACTATTAAAGTTGAAGGCTTTGAGAATATTCATGGGTCTAAGGACTATCTCATGGAGAATACGAAGATTATTCACAGACCTTGAGTAGTGAATATTCGCTTAATTCAAAAATAGTACACAAGAGTTTTCCTAGATAGAGGTATTTGGTCAAGACTACCATTAACTGTCAACGACTAACTGCAGTCGCAATGCCGACGCGGTCGGAAGCACGATCATCGGTTCCCAAGTCCACTGAACCTCCAAGCGACCATAGTGCGGACGAAGGGTATGCTAGAGATCAGACGCCAGGCCCAATAGGTGACAAAACGCATGAAGCGATTGGACGTCATGACATTGTTTGTCGACGCACCCAGCTTCTTGGTCATGCGAATCGTATTCAAAGCCCTATCGCGGCGGTTCGCTGCCCATTGTTTCAACCTGGACATGTCCTTATCCAGCGCATCACCACCAGGCGCATCGATGTGGTCCACCAGAATTGGAACAAGAAATATCGCATCTCGCAGGCCAAGATTCATGCCCTGT
>QLPD01003095.1:0-13311 GCA_003314085.1 Hymenopellis raphanipes
TGGATATGCCATCTATCCTGATGATCCTGTTTATGCGCTCGAGAAGAGTCATGCAGCAGCGTTGAAGGCGAGGGCTTAATGAGGACGTGAAGACAGGGGTCTTTTGTTTACTTGTGTGTATTTTCGATGTTCAAGGCTACAACGCGACGTGTCAACCCCTTTTCACTTGACCGCTCTGACTTGACACGTATCGCTTGGAACAACTCTCTTTGAATAACTCTGTAAGAACATGGGCACTCCGGATTGGGACTTGTTTTCGTCATATGCTGGTCTGTTGACGTTGGCAAGCGCGTCGATATACGCGGGGTCATTTGGGTCCTTGCCTGTACGTGTCTATTGGGTGGAATCACGGCGGCAGAGCTCAGTTGTCATGTTCCACAGAATCCGAAAAGGAAACCTGGCCAGAATCCATCGGATGACGAAGAGAACGAGGAAGATGAGCCCGAAAGAGTGTCATCCGAGGACGCGTGGTTGTTCCCACTCGTAGGTTGGAACCCAGAATGTCATTGGCCACACTTCAACGTTCAATAGATCGGCTCCGTGACTCTTCTGGGACTCTACCTGGTTATTAAATATGTCGGCAAGGACTGGATCAATTGGCTACTAGGCTGGTACTTTTCGTTTGCTGGCTTGGGCAGCATCTGGAAGGTGCGTTTCAGTAATAGCTATCGGCAAACATAGCCTGATACACGAGGTGCCTAGTCATCGATAGCCCTAGTAAGCTTTACTGTGGGAAACGAACGCTGGAGGAAGTTCGAAAAGTATACATTCAAGATTCATCGCCATTCAGATTCCAGTGGTTGGTTCTTCTTCCGCGGCCATCCGCTCTTTACTGACTAGGCACGCCCTCAGTGTTGCTTTCATTGTCTGCAAGATCTCCCTCGTTGTATCTGTTCCCAATCTCGCTTCTGTTCTTTGCCCTCTACACCTTTGCCTCCACCGGCCGGAAATCCGTTCTTCTTTCGGATATCTTATCTCTGTCATTCTCTCATAACGCACTTTCGTTGATTCGGATCGACTCTTTCAAGACGGGATCAATTTTATTGTCCGGCCTCTTCTTCTACGACATTTGGTGGGTATTCGGTACAAAAGTGGTACGCAATCGGTTATGCTGGACGTAAGTAGACAGACCAACTAACGTCGCATTCTTTGTAGATGGTCGAAGTCGCCACTAGTCTGGATGCCCCCATAAAGCTGCTTTGGCCCAAGTCGCTGTCGTTTGCAGATACTAGAGGTTATACGATGCTCGGGCTCGGTGATATCGTGATCCCTGGAATGTTCATCGCGCTCGCCCTGCGTTACGATTACCATAGATTCTCCGAGAAATCGCCCGCAACTGCGAACGCAAAGTTTCGGAAACCATACTTCTACGCTTCTTTGGCCGCCTACATCTCAGGCCTGGTGGTAACAGTATCAGTAATGCACTTCTTTGGGAAGGCGCAACCAGCATTGCTATACTTATCGTGAATATTCCAGTTCTCTTCCCGCGATGGTGCTGATGATACTTTCTCAGTCCTGCATGCATTCTGTCATTTTTGACAACGGCTCTTGTCCGAGGTGAACTCGCCGAGACGTGGGCCTGGACTGATGGCCCAGCGCCGGCTGCTGCTGCTGCAGATCACCAGGCGAAGGGAGCGGACGCTAATCACATGAATGGACTTGTCGTTCAGGAAGGGGAAAAGGCGGCTCTGACTGATGACGCTGCCATGAATGTTGGCGCAACGCACTGAACGGTTTAGAAACTCTGGAGTGGGTCGGATGCGGCGGCCACGGAGGCAGAGAGTAGGACCGATCGGTATCGACGGGAGATATTCTAGGGTTTCTGTCCAGGAGCCGCATGCTAGTGGATGACATGGATTGGGATATCGTCCCGGCCGGGAAGATCCATCTGGTTAGGCCATGGCGAGCACATATAGTGACACCGACTGCACATGGTCAATGTCCGTAGGGTGTTACCAGGATTACGACGACGTACTTGTAGCCCTCAGACGTTGGAATATCATAGATTGAAACTTTCTAGCATCGCAAGCACGTCGGTAGAGAGAACTCCGCAACTTCCGGTATACAGGCACCAACTTGAACGGAACCGTCCATGTACGGATAATCCTTTTGGAGAGTCGTGTGGACGTCAAGGACCCCGAGTCGGAATGAGACCCATGGAAGGGATTTCAGTCGGGGAGCCACAGATGATGGTGGATGTGGACAGGGAGCGCACGTAAAGATGGGGGAGGGGGAAATGGGAAGGGGAGGGGCAGCAGGTGATGAGACAAGGCCTATGGCGCCTTAAATACCACTCGATAGCCGATTGCGTCTTTTTGCCTGATAACGGATAAGTGGTTGAGATGAGTATATTTCGATAAGACATCTTGCGCAATACGCATCTCAGATTTCATACCTCACGAAGGCTCACGTGCGGAAGGTCGAGGCGCGTCCGCGTCACAATGACAAACGGCGCGTCGGGAGTACTCTGGAATACGCGTCTAGGAGGGTAAATGATAATACCAACTTGGCCATGGCTGACTCGAATCGCTAAAGCTCGGGGCTTGTACACAAAGCAAGGGGCGTCGTTACAGTCAGAACGGGAAATAGTGTTTAAATGGAAAGGAGCGTGGGCTGGCCAGTGGTGGAATATCTATCATTGAATCCATCAAGGGTTCAAAAAGGTCAGGAACGCCACCCTACAGAGGACGAGTTACTGACTTTCCATCTGGGAGTAGAAAATAAATATCCTAGGACGACAGAAAGACCCGTGGGAGGGGAGACAAAGGACAATGGAGAGAGTGCGCAATGCGATCTTTCGGATCTTGGGGGTTGCATGGAGAACCAAGGACGATGGGGTTAAAGGGCGTAGGAAAGCTGAGAAAGCACTGACATGGTGGTAACATGACGAGCAAGTAGAGTTGAGATCGTGTATGTTGGGATCTCGGCAAAGGGCGCTAGGACCTAGTATATTCAACCGGCATCGGCCATGTCAGGTGTGGAAGTGTGGTACGACGAGCTCGAGCTTTCAGTACGTTTGAGAGTCAGATGATGGAGAAAAGGTTTGGTGGTCATGTTCAAGGGGGGAAAGCAAGCAACTGGCTTGTCGCACGACTTGAGACGACTTGCAGCCAGCTCGCAGCTTGGAGCTAGTGCCTGGAGCACGGAATATGAAACAGGCGTACCGCAAATCAGAAGCTGGGAATAACGAGGAAATTGAAGGCTTTCGGTGCACACTTGAGTGTTATGAAATATGAAGGTGACCGGGGGGCTTCCTTGCTACGGACCGTTAGCCAAATACCTTCCGCATTGAGATTGAATCAAATCAGCAAAATCAATCCATGTAAACAAGCCTTTGCGTCGCTCGTTCGCTGTTTCCAGTCGCGGTCATCGTCTCCCACCGGTTTCACTTCCGCCGTCGACCTTCTTGGTTTCAAGCCACCATAGACGTCGGCTGAGACAGCGAGCGCCCACCTAATTGCTGAATACTCTTAGCAAATTATATCCGAATTGAACCAGAGAGTCCTCTCTCCTCGGTTACTATTCTGGTCAATTCTTCAACGACTCTCTCTCTCCGTCTGCTTACTGACTCCATCTATTGCAGCACTCGGTCGATGGAGCCACCATCGTCGTCAGTGAGGGGATTCATGGATTCCTCCTTCTCCCGCTCCTGGTCGCCAGCGAGTCGGGCCAATGTCAATACTGGCCTCCCCAGCTCCCATCCATCAGTATCTGGTGCATCTGAACACAGTCCCCATCCTGGTTCACTTCCTCTCTCTGCCCATTCATCCCCCTGGTCCGCAAACACACCCCTTGCGCAGGGACCATCCTCTCACTTGATGATGCCCAGAAGTTCAATGGGCCAGTCCGACCATCCAAATCCTGAGCGGGTAATTGCAGAATGGGGAAACATATTCTCTGCACCTCTAAACCCTACCGTGTTTGCGACTTTGGCCGCCAACGGCGTTTTAGGTCCCATTTCTCCGCCAATACCCGGGCACTCTGCCAGTCTACCGGCCAGCTCTTTCCACGCCAACTACAATGCTTCATCCAATACACGCCAACACTTGCCCAATATAGATGTTAACGGGCAACCTAGTGCCAATGGTCAATGGTCAGAGTCATCTGTATCATATACTCCGCCTTCTTCCTTTGCCTCCCGTCCATCCATCCCACGCTCTTCCTCTTCCTCCAATAACGTTCATCAGAACGGAAAGGGCGTGGCTGGTTCCAATCCTTTCCCTACCAAGTCTGCTCGTCCTGACGCTGTGCCCAGACACCCCAACTTTAACGGTGGTGACGAGCGCCGCCGTACAGCGGGCCGAAACATACTTGCGAATGCAGTCCCAATCGGACGTTCGGGGACTGCTTCCTCCCCTGGCTATGATTCACTTTCTGGTGGTGCTGGTTTTGGACCGCACTCTCCACTTGAATCTGGCCTTTCGTATCCAGGTGAGCGTTCAAATACGGGAATACCCCCATCACTCTGGATGTCCCCGGCCTCTACAGCCCCCGCCGCATCCACAATACATGAATCGCTAAACCGACCCCCACTCTCTCTTGTAACAGGACCTCCTTCGTCAAGCCGTTCAACGTTCACTCAATCTCCCATATCACCAACATCACCGTCTGATTCCAAGTCGGCCCTATTCTCGGATATCCTTTCTGATGAGCTCTTCAATATTTCGCATCCTACAAGCCCGTTTACGTCCCCTCCCATGTCCGGCTCTCCCGACCTGCTCCCGACACCCCTTCCTGATGGCGATCCGGAGCAGCTAGCAAAAGAAGATCCACTCGCGACGCAAGTCTGGAAAATGTACGCCCGGACGAAAGCAGGTTTACCGCACGCTCAACGGATGGAGAATCTTACTTGGCGAATGATGGCTCTTGCCTTAAAGAAGAAGAAAGAAGACGAGGAGCGAGAGAAGACTGGGCTTATTACAGTTAAGCCTGAAGCGACGTCGCCTTCTGCCCCGCTTTCTAGTTCTCCTCCTTCGGCTGAGTCTAAAGATCCCGACGAGAGGGGCAGACGTATCGACAAGGGTAAAGCCAAAGTTCGAGTTGTCGGATTTGACGGTGCCAATCAAGATGGCAATGAAGTCGATGAGGAGTATGTTAGCCTCATGCTACCTGTCTATTATTCGCTAAATAGTCTCCCTTTTTCTAGTGTAACGCCAATGGACTGGCGCTCTATGAGCAGATCGCGTTCGCGTATTTCCATGGACTGGCGTCCGGCAAGTCGTTCGCGCTCAAGACCCCCAGAACCGTTAGACACTGATGGCATGCATGCCTTTGAATCTCGATATACATTTCCAACTCTGGGTCAGCCGACTCAGGGCTCTATAGGTACCGACTCGTTCAGGCTTCCGTCTTCGAAACCACCCTTGTCTGGAGCTTCCATGCTCTCTGCGACGAGGCGAAGTCCTCCCCAGGCCCGCGCAGAGCTCCCCTCCGTGTACGAAGAGACAGACGCCGAATCTCGATATCTCAATAGCGCTCACTTCCCATCCAATTTCAACTCTCCTGCTTTTGGTCCGTCTTCGCTGCCATCGTTTGGCCTCCACGGTATTCCTCGCGCTGCTCCTACCAGTACTACCCATTCTCCCGAGAATCGATCTTTCCCTAGACACGTTCGCAAGACTAGTTTTGACCATACTGTTAGTAAAGATGGCATCCTCGCCGGTTTAACTGGACGTCATCAAGTCAATGGGAAGCCTCTTTCCCCCAGCCTCATTGGCACCAAGAGGCCCGCGGACGCTCCTCACGTCGAAAGTATGCTTCGTGCAGATCCGTCGGATGTCGAAATGTCGATGGCGACATCTCGCGTCAATGCAGACAACGAACACAACTTCGAGCCCTCAAGTTCATTCCCATCAACCTCATTCAATTTCTCGTTCGGACCATACGAAGGCGGGATGTTCGACATCCATCAAGGTGGGGGCGACTTCCCAGCGTTGTTGCCGGCAGCGGAAGGAAGCGCCGGCGAAGGGCGCTATCACAGTTCCGCAAGGTCGTCCATCAGCGGGCCTACCTTCCAGCCTAGCTCAGTTGGCTCGTCCGACGGGTTGAATGCTGCCGCAGTAGCGTTGGGCGAAAGGTATGATTTGGAGGATAATTCGCTCGATTTCATGCGAATGGTGTATCCGAACATTGACGGATCAGGGTCATTGTCCCAAAGTCCGTACACACACGTGGACCCAACGCAGATTCTGAACGTCGGGGATACATATCCCGCGTTCCATGCAAGCCCTTCTAGCGATGGATGGAACGGTGTCGGCTCGAGTTCTAATGCCTCACCCGAACCGTATAACGCTTCGACTGCTTCGACGCCTCCTTCGACTGAAGGGCCTATTCCTGAAGGTTTGAGGAGTAGCGGAAGGAAATACGCTTCTCTTCGGGGTACTGAGCACACACGCAAGAAGTCGTTACCTGGCGGCGTCACTTCTCCCCGATTGGGAGGATTGAGATCTTCCACAAGCACTCCTGATCTCTCGGAGAATAAGAATGAGGAGGGGAAGGGCGATGGCGATTCTCCAACTTTGTGCACCAACTGTCAAACCACGAACACACCGCTGTGGCGTCGAGATCCCGAAGGCCAACCTTTATGTAAGTGTCCTCGTTCGTCAGGACACACGTGTGACTGATCGTTTTTCAGGCAATGCTTGTGGTTTGTTCTACGTGAGTGTCCTGGGGAATCGGGATGTTGCAAGTACTGAGGCTATGATTTCAGAAACTCCACGGCGTTGTACGCCCGTTATCACTCAAGACGGATGTTATCAAGAAGAGGTGCGTGCTCATCTTGGGGTTGCGTGTTCTCGATGTCTGATTTATCTCTGCAGAAATAGAGCCTCTGGCGCACCGACAAGCGGTCCGCGGAAAGGGTCTGGACTCACGAAGATAGCGTCCTCGTCCACTACGCGCCCTCGCTCGTCGTCTAATTCGACTGCAGTATCGGGCACCCGCGCTCCAGCTGGACGCGGTGTAGGAACCGTTCCCGTTGGGCTTGCGGTGAAGAGGCAGAGGCGTGGCTCTGAGATCCAAACGGCGCCCTCCCGCAAAGGGACTCAATAGAGGACCGTGACATTGATGGCGCCTCCAGATTGCCAACCACCATGTATTATTTCTGCTCAGCCTCTCCACCTCGTTGGCGCTCGCCCGCTCCACTCTTTCGCCATGTCCCCCGACGAATTTATATTGATATATTTTGTTGTCATGCTATCTATTACGATTTGCTCCTGTAGATGTACTGTTTACTTTTCTTTGCTCGCTCATATGTGTCCATTTTGTTCCACTACACTTTAATGTTACCATTTACTACGTATAGGGCTGTAGGATTACTGGGTGAAGCGTGAAACTCTACCGATATAGTACCACAAGTAACTCAGAGATATTTCATTCAAAGTGATCGGAGTGTGAGTGTTAGTGATCACGGGTTGAAGGTACTAAACGTTAAACCCTCATCCTCGCAGAGCAGAGCAGAGGTGGGCTCAAGGCGAGGCTCTCCCCGACGATTACACTGGCTACCCTGCGAGTATGCTCCGCTCGCGGTCGACGGGACCACCGCCAACGTCGTTCCTGCAACCCGCAGTGGGTTCGGATATGAGCGCCAGTCAAAAGCGAGTATCGCGTACAGAAATGGATTTCGAAACAGCTTTGCGCGCGGAGCACACTGTGATACTCAAAGAGGGACCAGATTTGAGCTCACTCGGCCACGGTGCGGACAGCCCGGGGCCTGCAGGTCGATTTCATTCACCTCCACCAAAGTCCATCACACCCACGACACCTACGGTCATTCCTCCAACTCCTACTCCTGCTGCAGGGCAGTCGTCGTCCTCTGCAATGAGGGTTACTGGCCTACCACCATCCTCCTCCTCGGCGTCGGGTGACGTCTTCAGCGATACTACAGACAGTGAGCACCAGGTGAAACGGCGCTCAATGTATCGATCTCCAGGAACGTCGTCGAGCCCCGACCTGGCCACACTACTCCGTAAATCAAAGGAGCGCGGCGGCGCCCTTGTTGGCCATTATAAGCACGAGAAACGACGCGAATCTCCTCCCCCTTTACCCGATCATCGTACCTCCAACGGTAACCGACAGCGTTCGTCGACCGGGCTGCCGTCGAACCAGTCACCCCCCGTTACTCCGCTGCCCAAGAAAAATAAATTACAGCGCAACCCGCCTGGAGACGCTAGTCCGGAGTGGATTATGCCCAGTCCACGTCCAAAGGAAAATGGTTCTCCAAAGGTAATCTCAAGACACTTTGGTGTACCCCAGTGTGATCAACTAATTCGAATTCATTTCAGCCGGCAAAGTCCTCGGTAAGGGCAAAGACGAGCGCCTTCTTGGGAAAGATGCTCGGTCAAGGCACCACCGTTCGGGAACGATCTGTGCGTTCTATTTGTCCTCAAAGTGCCCTGTTGACCTCTTGTACTACAGAAAACGGATGCTGGCGCCAGTTCTCCCTCTTCACTACTTCACGCCTTCACTCCACCTGTTCCTGCTGTCCCCTCTGAATTCCGACGACAATCTGCTGGTCCATCCAGCTCTCCTATAGCAGACGTCTTCACCTCATCTTCTCCCAAGGACACAACCCCAACCATCCTACAAACGTCGCTCACGAAACCCCTTCCTCCTATCATGGGACAGTCAGCGCCGGACCTGGACGATGACAGGTCAATGGTTTTCGTGGAGAAACTCGGCACACCGTCTCCCCAGAAAATGATGAGAAGCAAATCTGCAGAGACATCTGGGGCTTACGGCAAACGTCGAAGCATGAGTGTTGGCGACGTTGAACTCAAGCAGGCCCTCGCGGCCTCCCTTGCGATGGCTTCCCAATCACCGAGTCGGACCTCTGAGGAAGACTCGACCTTAAATGGCATCCTGGACGACTTCCAAGGTGAACTTTCTCAACTTGAGACTGCATCTACTTCTTTAGATCTTCGTGATCCTTCTACTCCTGCTCGACGTGCCGCATATCTGAGATCCAAGACTGACGGCGCTGTTTCTTCTGCCTCTCGTACAGGTCAGACAGCGAACCTCACCAAACATGTATCCCTCACGACCCCCATCTTGACATTAAACCTCGAAGATGGTGATACCCGGCCCGAACTATCACCTATTGTACCTCCGCGCACTTCTTCCCTCCAGATGCCTTCCGTGGCTAGTTCCGCCCCAAGCGCGTTCGGCTCGCCCCGCGGTCAAGGTTCAAGGCACGGTTCAAGTCCTCTTCGGAGCTCAACAGGTCCAACGCCATCTCGGGGCCTACGTGGAATGCATCGTTCAACGGCGTCAAGTTCTGAACCGTCACTTATTCCCCTCACAAACGGTGATGGTCCTCGCAAGCGTAAGTGTTTATCCCTGACGTATTTATTGAAGACCGAATCGGCATCGCAGTTCCTATACCTCCAAGCACCTCACAACAAGACCTCAGTGTGGTTCGCAAGCGTAAGCGATCCCTTCCGCACTCCAAATGTATAGACTCATCCCCCATCTTAGTCCCAACGCCCCCGCTCACCACCTCACCACAAGACTTGACTGTACACGACGTGACTCTTAAACGGTTTCCGTCCTCCAGTCCTTCGCGTAGTGAAAATGATGAAGATCCTGACGCAAGAGCCAAGGAACTCGCGCAACGATGCTGGTCTGAAGACGAAGAATTTCTGGCAAAGGAGAAGATTGCTGAATGGCTTGGTGGAACGTAAGTCGTCTGAGCATATCACGTCTTTTTGTGTCGTTATTGAATATTTTCAGCGGTGCCATCAACAAAGCCACTTTGCAGCATTACGTTGACTTCTTTGACTTTTCCAACCTTCGACTCGATCTAGCCTTCAGGTAATTGCCCCAAAGAATCTTATTTGATGCGTCTCGCTTACTTGTTACAGGCGCCTGTGCTCCAAGTTATACCTGAAAGGTGAAACTCAACAGGTGGACCGTATCCTTGCCGAGTTCAGTCGACGTTATTGGGATTGCAATCCGACCTCAGTATTTGGCTCTGCCAGTACGTATTATCGACTTGCGCAGAGGCCTCACTTATTTTCGCTCAGATATCGTACATGCTGTGTCTTACTCTCTCTTATTGCTCAACACCGATCTTCATGTCGCCGATCTAACAACACGAATGTCGAAGAGTCAGTTTGTTCGGAACACGCTGACAGCTGTTCAGATGCAACTGGAGCCGACCCCTTCAGAAGCGTCTGACTCGACTCCGGATTCGAGTAGTTTGCACAATGGCGGTTCAGAGTCCACACATACCGAGAGCCGATATCGTTCAAAACGAAGCGACAGCATCACTAGTTGGAATAGCATTTCCAAGGAGACCATCTTGTCCTCGCCTGCTTTCTCTTTTGCCAGCACAGCCACGATGTCCAGTGATGCGCCTACCGAACCCTCTAGTCAAGATCTCAAATCGTCAACATCTAGCACTACCAGCTACGGTCGGCCGTGGGAAATCGAAATGGAAAACTTGTTGAAGGTCAGCACCTGTTCGCCGTGAATGCATTCGCTCTTATCTAACCGTTTTCATAGGACATGTACAACGCCATCAAGAGCAGCCAAATATTGCAGCCTTTGAGTGGCCGTTCATCTATGTCGTCCTTGACACCGGGATCTTCGTCGATGCTCAGAAACCGAAGCTTACGAGGCCCTCCCGATCGCTTAGCAACTCTAAAGAGAGGGAGCATTCGCGGTTTACAGTCTATCCTCAACCAAAATGGTGCTAGTCCATATAGCAGCAACAGCAGCATTGATGGACGTGTCAGCCCTTCTCCCAGTTTCGCCACATCGACTCACGACGTGTACGGCTCCAGCTCGTCGTTCCTTGCTCCGACCCTTGGGTTTGCTCACAATCTTTCGCATACGATCATTCGGGAAGCGAAAGAAGATGATAGCCAGAGTGTCCATTCGGAACACTCAGATTCGACAACCATCAGCATATCCGATGAGGAGTTGGCCCTCCTTGGGGCTCCTTGGGCAAAGGAAGGTATGCTCTGTAGGAAACAGTACTGGGAGGCGGCAAACAAGAGGGCGAAAGACAAATCTTGGCTGGATGTCTTTGTTGTTATTCAGCGCGGCGAACTGAGCATGTTCACATTTGGTGAAAACGGTTCAGGGAGTTCTGGTGCCATGGGTGGTGGTAACTGGCTGGTAAGTGTTAGCTTGCCCTTGAAACATCGGCTCATCGAGTTCTAAGGCGAATGCCAATTCTGTGGGGACGGTTCAACTCACGCATTCTCTGGCACATGCTTTACCTCCTCCCGGCTATAACAGGCAACGGCCATATTGTATGGTTTTGACTTTATCGCACGGCGGTGTATATTTCTTCCAAGCCGGAACTGAGGAGCTCGTGAACGAGTGGGTGTCGACGTGCAACTACTGGGCGGCCCGGACCAGTAAGGAGCCGCTTGCTGGTGGCGTTTCTAACATGGAGTATGGCTGGAATCGAGTGGAGGATCCCGTACACCACCGCTCGCAGTCGGATTCAGAGTCTACCAAGGACGACTCTATGAGCGTCATGAGCGGCCGAAGCTCTCATAGTAGATTCGGATGGCGCGACGGTGCAGCGACTGTTCGTGCGACTCGTACGCCTTGGAACGATAGGATCTACATCAACGACTGGAAACCGCCTTTACCTCCAGGAGTGTCCAGCGACCATGACGAAGAGGCGCAGATGGAAGCATTACGGAAACATGTCGCGGCTCTCAAGCACGATCTACAGAAACACAATGAATTGCAGCAACCCATGCAAGTCTTGGTAAGACCTTTTGTCGCGTCTACTTCACTTTAATCTAATCACGACTGGTAGTATCAACCTCGCACAACCAATTGGGTGAAAGCCCAAAGCAACTTTGAGAAGAAATCACAATACCTCTTGACAGAGATTGTGAAGTATGATCTGTATATAGATTCGCTACAAGCTGCCATGACCTTACGACTCAAAAAGCGTGGCGAAAAAGGTTTAGTGGTTTGTCTACTGGCTACTGCCGATGCTCATCCATTCCGTTAGCCTTAGAGCGAGCTCTGAACGGAGGAAACTCTACGGAAGAGTCAGCGAGTAAATGGAAGGGGCCGAATGAAGAAACCATTGAAGAGGATGACGAACCTTCAACACCAGGGCCGGAACAGCTAACGCTCAAAGCTCACCGCCGCGAGCTAGCCACCGGAGGAGACGAGGATGACTGATATGTGTGATGTATGCGTACTTTTTTATGTTTGAATTCCTATCTATTTTACTATTGCTACCTTTACACTACTGATACCATGTGGCTTATATATATCACTCCTTCTCTCGTGTTTTATAGTTGTATTCTTGTCGAACAGATTAATCGTCTGACAAACAGGAAGCGCCACGCCACCATCGCGGTCTTTCATAAAGCTCATGTTTTACATCAGCCATACGCGGAAATAGGTGCTGTCATTGACTAACAGGTAGTATCATGGGTGCATGGTATTAGGGATTATGAACACACTCGGGGTATACATGCTGTTCACAAGTTGTCCACCAGATCAAACCATACTTCTGCACTAGATCGCCCCACACCGCCAGGTGACTGCGCATCGTCTCCCTGTTTACCCCAGAAGTTACCCTTGAAGGCCCAGCCTTGTCCAACAGAATCCTCGACCCATTCGACCTCGAAACGGTCATCCATACCCACAACGAGGTCACCCTCCTGACCTGTGTGCCCTTCTGCTTTACGAACATCATAGTTTGACCAGATCATGGATGCATTGAATAAATTGCGATCAAAGTGGCGCAATAGAATGTGCGTGGAGAAGGTTCGCTTAAATGGGACAAGAAGAGTGGGAACACTGTCATTAATATCGGTCAAAAGACGTTGAGAGACCGGATGCTCAAGGAGTGATTGACAGCGTGACGAAGGCAGCTGCGTGGACGGATCCTGAACGTAACATGGAGAAAATGATCCATATGTTGGATGAGAAAACGTCCCTTGCATGTCGGTGAAGGGTGAACTGGGTGGCCGGGGGGTTAGTGGGCGTGCCACAGCTTTCCGCTTTGCTTCGGTGACAGAGTCGGCGTTTTCTTTGCGGAACCTGAGAAGAATATAATTAATATGGCGCCGCAATTTTCACACCGTGCCGCCCACTGACCTGCTATCCCAGTCAATATGGGGCAAACCAAGAACGTCTTCGACTATTCTCCATTTGACGGCGTCGTAGAGGCCGTAAGCATCTTCGTCGTTTGACAAAAGCACGAGGCCAAGGTTGTCGTTTGGAAAACGCGCAACTTGGGTGAGGAAACCAGGGTTATGGCCGCCGTGCTCGACGATTTCGTGTCCTTGGTAGGTGTATCTCCATTGTCCGCATCCATACACCTTG
>QLPD01003097.1:0-33674 GCA_003314085.1 Hymenopellis raphanipes
ATTTTGCTATCTTCCCTTTACATTAGTTCCGCCAGGAGTTTTAATTATGTGTGTACTCGTACAGGCTCGCCAGCTTTGGATTATGAGACTGGGCTACCCAAGTGAAGAAGGGTGACTAAGTCACAGTGGTTCATCGTTTTCCGTTAATGATGTAATTTGAGAGCTTGGGAAGAAAATTTTCTAAGATCCAAGATACATTTCTGACTCAAGCAGTAATGTTACACCTTAGGAAAGCTTTAAAAAGTTAATGAAAATTATTGTTGTTGCTGTTTGATTGCTACCGTTACGGCGGTGCAGTAAACCCTAAGTTTTGATACACCTTACTGCAGTTCTAAACAGTACCGATACTGTATTGTGCTTCCTTACCATCACATGTGACAGGATCCATGCCGTGCCCCACATCACGTGATAAAAGGCACGTGCCGTATCGAAACTGTTACTAACGGTTTCGCGAAACTGAAAAATTAAATTGCGCCACACTTACGACGCTCACCTCCAAAACATCAAATAATGGGCCTGACCGGGAATTGAACCGACCGGGAAAAAATTGAGCTCAGCAGTCAATGGTTGTGCTAGCGGTTCCGGTACCCATTCATCAACGAGTTCGTCAACTTCCTCTGCCGAGTGCCGAGCCCCAAGTTCGGGTCATGATTACGTACACGTTCAGGCCAAAGTTTGGGCCATAGTCACGTGATCGGTCCTTTTCTCTGCCCACCATCGCCGATTCTTCTTGGATAACATGCATACCCCAGAGCGCAAACTCGCTGCTTCACGCGACTCTCTTCGGACAGTCTATAATGAACTGAACTCTCTTCCTGCCCTCTCAAAAAATGCTTCGCCCACTACGCGTCAGACTCGACTCGCATTGTACCAAGACGCGCACAACATTGTTGACGATATCGCTGGAATTCTGACTATACGCTCCAAGCCCTCTGCTGTAATGGAGAAAGAAGCCCTTCCTATAACGGAGACAGAAGAAGCCCTGCCGGTAGTTTTGGTGCGTGGTATCTTGCGTTTGATATTGTTCCTCTAATCAATCAATACTAGACGCCCGCCGAGAAACGCTACAACGACGAGATCCGTAATCACTGGAATGGCTGCCATCTTTCTGCCACAGACTTTAGAACGATTTTACTCGACTATCCTCCTAGTGGTTCCCTTGCTGCCTGTGAGATCACTGCAATCACTCGTCTCGTCAAAGGATTTCGCGTTGGCGGCGAGGTGTGGCAGTCTCAACTCGATGATATTGTCGTGTCACGGTCTACCCTAAATGCTTTCTGTGTTCGCGCTCGGGAGATTAGCAGTGTCGAGGATCCTGTGACGCGTCTTGTTCAACTCGACCAGGTCTTTTCCCAGCTTGTCAACATTCTCTAATCTCATCTCTTGCCAGTCGATCAATAACCAGTTCAAGTCTAGTGCTGCTGATCAGTTTGTCCATTATGTTATCCGCACCGTTCAAACGCTTCGTTTCATGTTCGACTGGCAAAATCATACCTCAGGACCTGGGAGTCGAAAACACAAGACAAGCGTCATTTGTGCAAGTTTTGCAGCTATATACCCTCGAATTCAAGCCAAGCTGGTCGCCGGGGATGAGAAGGCAAAGGAAGACTTGGAAAAGTACCGACGGAAACATCAGACCATCATAGAAGGGCGTCAACGTGTTTTAAAGTGGTACATGAGGGTTCGTTGAGCTTTCCCGTTTGTGTCCTAAACTAACGAGTCTTATATAGTTCGGACCCGCCATCCTACTGGACCGATTCTGGGATCCTGACAATGAGACTCGAGGGATACGGCGGAGTGGGACGTTTCATGAGCTGATGGACATTGTCTGCGAAGCTGATGTCCGGCGTCGGGAGGACAAGAACGTTCACTGTGCAGAATGGAACTACTGCCTAGCGGCCGATGCTCTCTATCGAATTCTGGAGATTTTGGCATCAACGGAAGTTGCGGACTTTGTGGAGGAGTTTTTGGAGGAACACCCGCCTATCATTCCTGATGGGTACGAATATGGCTGGGGTAAACATGATGATGATTAGCTATTGCACCACTCGTTATACTAGCCTTTCACATGTTCTTGTTATTGGCCAATGTGTAGACATCTGACACTTCAAAGCATGCGCTGTTCTCGACCTTCATCCTAGTCCAACTATGAGCATCAGGCAGGCCTGCTTAGTCTAAAGGAAGCAAGTCCTAGTCATGCCAAATAAGCAAGATTTTTATTTTGCCCTCGTCTTTCTGGCCACGTCTAGCTTCGTTATATGTATCTCTACGATACGTTCCCAAAAAATTGCTTCGTCGGCACGGGTCACGCAGCATACAGATTAAGCTAGGATGCCACATCCTTACAGCACACATATGTATTTCTGTTACCGTCCTCACTTTGCTAGGATGTCGACCAGATTCCTCGTGAGTCAATGATGGTTCACGGGCTCACAAAGTAGGGCTGTTTGGTCTAACGGAACAAGCAAGTCCCTCTTTGCAGCTGCCAGCGCTCAACATTTTTGATTTCCCGTCTGTCAACAATGATACGTGCCGCAAGACCAAGCGCCAGAGGCCATCAACCAACAATGAACTTGGTGCATAGTGTAGTCTGCTACTTCAAGGCATTTGTCCTGGTTCTAACTAATGAGGTGGATCATAGTATCAAGGGTGGAGTTAAGCTCCCAGCAAAAACGATAGATACTGAGCTGGGAATGTCAAGCTAACCACTAAGGGAAATGCCTACGAAAATGTACGGTTAATTGATGGTAAAGAATTAGCTCTCGTCATAGAAAACGGGGTGCGGCTCCCGCACGGTCACAGTTTCTGAGCTGCACGCTCTAGCATGCACTCCTCCATGCTACCCTCAGCGATAAACTGGAAGACGTAACCTTGTTTATTCCGATGTCCTTCCCCTCCGGTCCAGCATCAACAAGCCCAGTACACCGACGCGTGATAGGTTGTGAAGTTCAAGGCATTCGTGATACACGGACCAGCGAGACCTGCACCGTCGACCAAGACTGAGAACAGACAAGTAATAAGAACACCCTGTAACCGACATTAGTCTCCCAACTCTCAAGGAAACAGGCCTAGAGCTTACAACTGCCTCAGTGGTGATGATACACATGCCAGTAATTGCACCATCTCGCTCCCACCAGCGCATAATCGACTGCGAACCGGATGCGTCAGAGTCCCAAAGAAGGTCGTTGTCCATAGAGTTCTCACTGGCGTGCAGCCGAGTGGGCAGGACGGATGTATTTAGACAGTGCTGGGCCTGCGTTGTGGAAGGACCATCTCATCCTGTATGTTGAGGTTCGCGCCCCAGTGGCTCACCTCGGCGGACCGTTTCAGTTTCAAAATCTCGACGAGCGAGTAGTCGTGATTGTAATGGACGAGAAGGCTCTTTTGGGTCTTTGCGAGAAAGACTTCATTAGTTGTTGTAATGACCATATGTGAGAGTCGTGCCAGATTTAGAGACAGTCTCTGCGTCAGTGAATCCAGACAAGTCCTCGATGACAGACTGCGCTCTACAGGGATAATGAGCAAACTGAGATAACAGAATAAGCAAAACCTACTTGATTTTAGTCCTCTGAACATGAGTAACATACGGGCTAATGACGAAAAGGTCTGTCCTGCCAGTGTATTTGAGGGCCTGATCATCATTCTGGGCAGCTATTTCTTGCATTATTAAACATGTACACATCAAAACGAAAGCAGAAGACTTGGAAATAGCAGAAGGAAAGCAAAGCATGATAGAAACATTACACTGGAAGGAAGCCCACTCAATCCCCTGCCAAATACTCCGCATACAAGCCAGTCCCCTCATCTATATCCTCCTGCGTCCCGATGAGACGATTAGCTGGCAGCCCAATCAACACGTATATGCGACGCATATCGGATAAAAAATCTGCACGTGTCTGATACTCCTTGAATGCGATTCGGTGGATCAATTCTTCCAGACCTTCCTTATGCGCGTTTGCATCATAGTTTGAGATATCCAGAAACGCATCACAATCCTCCTCCCTTCGTGTATAATTTGAGCAAGGTAGCAAGCTGTCATTCTCCTCTTCTCGATGGCGCGGATGGGACGCACAGCAAGTCCCGCACAGCGAGAGCACGAGAGTAACGTATTGCTTGGGGATACAAGCGAGGTCTTTTTCGAGGCGCTCCAGCGTGCGAGGAATATCGCGATGACTCTTTTTATGACTGCGAACATGATAGCGGGATAGAGTCGCATGAAGCGTGCGCCAGTCGAAGACAGGTAGGTTGCGGTGAAGGAGATGAAACCGTCGGCCGTCGCTAGCCCTCAGGACTAGTGCGCCAGGCGTTGGCGTAGTTTGGATAGCGATAACCTGTAGATCCTTGAATCTAAAAGAGTTGGGGCAGATATGAGGAAGGATATCGCGGGCGACGATGACGGGGGTGAGGAGAACATCTAGCGATGCGTCGCTGTAGCTCGCGTTGCATGATATTGTTTCATAACTGGTTTGAAAGAGGGAAAGCGACTGGCTGCAGCATTCGAACTGAGCCCCAGCAACGAGGGCCTCGACGGACAGTGGTTCTATAGAGAAGACAACGTTTGTCGTCGACATGGTAGAAATCGGGTTGGTGGTGGTGGTATTAGTTGAACCCGTGGCGAAACCGATCAGTCTCTTACCTTCTCACCACCATCATGTCCGCTTCGCCTCCTGCCTCACCAAACTCCTACATTCTCAATACCCTGGACCAACTGGAACAGAGAATTCTACTGCTAGATGACACTGCTGCACGAAAACGAATCAAGAATCGAATGGAAGATATCATCACCAAACTACACAAACCCAAGCGTCAGAGGTCCTCCAATGGAGATGATACGCGCCACAGGACCAAACGCCAGAGGCCGTCAACCAGCAATGAAGGTGCTTAATATATTCTGTTACATCAAGGCATCAACTGACCACCAAGTAGTCGAGACGCGCTTTCAGGAAATCACCCAAGACGCACAAGACTACCTTGATTGTCAAGACTTTGTCATGGTTCTAACTACTGAAGTGGACCGTAGTACACCAGGAGAGAACGCAGCATTCCGCCGTCTCTGGCAAGGTTTCAGTGATGAAAAGGAGAACTGGGTACGTCCATTCTCGCAAAGTTACGCGCATATATTGACATGTACAGCGTTCTGTCCTCGAGCCTCTTGCTACTTCTTGTGATTCTTGGACCGACCGTTGCCGGAAGCATCAGCTCAACGACGCCTTGCTCGACCAGGACAAGCAGCTACTTCATTATGAAGAGGTATGCTCCCTTGCATTCTGGTATCTTACATCTAAAATTCTTGATCAGACACGGTATCATCAACTCACCGGTGCAAACATCATTCGCTATGTAGATCACGTCATCCAGCTCGTGGAAACGCTCAAATTTATCAAGCGGTGGAACAAACGTGACCGAGATGGCGAGAAAGGATCCAAAAAGTGGAAGACTCAGCTCATCCAAGACAGCTTCCGTGCCAGTAGTCCCCAAAACCGCGAACTCTGGACACTGCTCAACGAGAAACCAAAAGACGAAAAGCAAGAATTGGAATTGGCTTTACAGACATTTCGCTCCGAGCACGCTCGCAGAATCACGACATATAACAATCTTGAAAGCATATACCATCTGGTAAGGGGATAAGTTGTTGTTTAAATCTTGTAACGACTCTTCTAGTTTGGTCCTGGCGTTTTTCTCGACTTTTTCTGGGCGCCCGAGATTGGAAGGTCGAAAACGTTCCGGCAACTCTTGGATCATATGCGCCAAAACATGCCGGTCATGGTAAAGGACGAGGATCTCCTACTGTCAGTCTACAACTACGCAAGATCTGCAGATTCTCTCTTTCAGGTTCTCACAGTGTTGGCTGGGCAAGAGATCGCGAAGTACGTTCAGGACTTTATGAGGGAGAATCCTCCGTACCTACCTGAGGAAAGTTCTGAGTTTACCTGGGGAGAAGATGTACAATAGTTGTTATTCAGAATGTGATTGCATTGTCGAACAATTCTTCAACAAGTCCTAGTTAGGCCAAACAAGCAAGATTTTTATTTTGCCCTCAGGCAGTTCCAGACACCCAGCGCAGGAAAGATTTTTTCGGAGCGAGCGAGCGGGAGCGCAGCTACAGAACCAAACCCCGACAAGCAACTCGCAGAGAACGCAATCTGACGCATCTTTTACCCTGAGATCTATCGCTAATGGCAGTTTCTGTAATGAGCTACCCTCTGACTACTTCTTCAATGATGCCGCACTATTTCCTGACGCATGTCAACGGTGAAGCCTGAGAGAGGCGTGCATGCGAAGGCTGAACGCGACGGCGATCCTTGCCTTATCTGTAATGGAGACAGATGAAAAAGCTTACGTAATCCTGAGAGTTGCCACCATATGTACACAGCCTCTGATCATTTCCAAAGCCCTTCAAGATGTATGCTTTACATCCCGAGTAGTCTAGTGGAATACCATCCACACGGGCATATCGTTCCATGATGACTTCACTTTTGCCTTTTGGCAAAACACATACGCGCCTCATACCAGTACATACCGCCCACATACGCAGTTCATAATTCTAATCATATAGCAAACAGAATGAACAATCGATTCAAGCTACACACAAAGCACAAATACTAATACAGAGGGCAGAAATCTATCAGTCATGGCAGTCAATGGCTACAGCGCTTCGACACCACGCAACGCTGCTCGACGGCTAGGGGCATCTACCTTCTGCTCAGACTAGAATGGCATCGATATATAAAAGAACACTTACCACTCTCTCGTTGCTCGGTGGTCCATATCGGTCATCGTGTGCCCGTGCATCAGTCACTACGCCCTCTTCCTGTGCTCGCTGTCCTCGTCCGTCGGTTATTGCCTGTCGGTCATCCCATGGTAGTCAACATACTCGTACTAATCAGCAACCCAGATGACTGGCCCATACATCCGTATCCGTAGTTAGGACTTTGTGGCTTCAAATTTCACAACGGTCACGAGAATGTGAAACCCTCGCTTGTGGCTGTGTTGAGGGAGGCCCCGCTCGTCGGGGCGAAAATCTGTTCCAAGGCCATGTCCAATCAGCAGCGTCATCGTGAAATCGAGGAGCAGACTTACGAAAACAATGAGGCAAAGGAAATCAGAAAATGACTGCAACCAAGCAGAGGCGACGTCGAAGAAACGGCCAGCAACGCTCGGTTGATTTTTGCAGGCAGATGTGGAAACACAAAGGCCGTGGTGTGCCGCGACGACGGTAGATGAGATGCACTACGCTGGACGAGTAGTTTGGCCCCGCTTGTCGGGGCAAAATCATTGCATGCTAAAAGGCGACAGTCGAGGACCCAGAAGACCACAGTGGATGTCACGGTCTACGAGGGTACGAATAGGCGAGGCAAAGAAGTAGTTTTGCCCCTCTCGCCGAAAATTGATCAGTCTAAAGCGGGGCATCACCATGAAATCGGCGACGATCAAGGACATGCTAAGGTCCAATTAGTGGTGCCAATCATATAATCGAATAGCAAACTTACAAAGCGAATCAGTGAGAAAGAAATAGCCGACAAGTGCGGGCAGAGTCAAATGCATCGGTGCGCAAAAGGGGAGACGACAATTTGTCACGGTTTAACTGGTATAATGCTAAGCACGTGGGTTTGCGAAAGGCTGGGATGGCGACTCAGTACTCAGGTGCCGATGTGTTAGCAGCCGAACATCGTGGCGAGTGGTAGGAATACTAGATGAACGACGACGTGTTGGAGAATGGCGAGGGGTGCCGGTGAGAGGAGAGGTGTGGGAAGCGAGAGGCGCACGCGCGTCGGCGGGGGATAGTGGTGGTGGATAAAGGCAAGTAGTTGCGTTAAGGTGACGGGAGCGTGGTGAGAGGGAGGGGTCGACATGGTCGTGGGCGGGGTGCTGGCGTAGCCGAGACGCACGTGGTAGTGGCGATGCTGGTGGTGTGCTGGTGGTGGTACACGGTGATAGTGGTCAAGGACAAGCAGTCAACGATGAGGGACGGATGCGTAAGGCCGACAACATGGTGGGTGTCGCTGATGGTAGTGGTGCGAAGCGGTCGCGGATAGTGGTGAGAGGGTGGTGCAGGTAGCCGGACGACGTTTGTGCTGGTGGTCGAGATGGAGGCGCATACTGGTGGCGCCATGGTGATAGTGCCGAGAGGGGTTCGGGTCACGGTGATGCGGAGTTTGAAATTGATTGGATGCTGTTCGAACAGTCGACCTGGAAAAAAACTCAAAAAGTATACCGTAGTTTTCGAGATGGATAAGCGAAGTGGCGGTAGCAAAAAAAATACTACAAAGTTGGTATTATGTTGGTAGTATACTACAAAGTTGGTAGTATCTTGGGCTGCGCCACACTCGGCAGAGTCGAAACGAACGGACATGGTGAGGTGGTCACAAAAAGTCGGCGAGATGCTTCAGGCCAGTTGCTCAGCGGTAAGGACAGCGGCATAGCGACGGGAAACAGATCCTGCGGTGGCGTCTAGTAGTGGTGGTAAGAGGATTGAGGTCGAGATGGCGTGGTGTCATGAGGTTTTGCCAGTGGCATCCCATTCACTCTGATTTGAACGTGGCTCACGGAACCGTGTTCTGGGTTCAATTCCGAGCTGGGCTCGCTGCAACGCGATTCATTAGAGCATATTTGCAGCGGATTCAAATTCTGGAGCCGCTGAGTGTGACTTGGTGGGGAAGGTTAGAGGATGAATCGAGAACAACGTAGTGCTGCTGTTTTCTGAGAAGGTGTTTGAGCCACAGATGTATTGAAATAACAGGCTGAAGAATAATCTGAGAGGAAAACAACGCTGAACCTTCCAAGTAAGCCTCGCTGTCCCAATCGGGATGTCACCTTTCCGAAAGAGTCGAGTCCCAAATTTCTGAATCAAAACTCGGCTTGCGCCGAAAAGCGAAAAATGGGCGTTGCAAATATGCTCTATTTAACTTCAACTCGGCTTCACCCCGGCCTTCGGATAAATTCGGACACTCTCCCAGAAACTACCATTACACCCCAGTACTGACGCCGCCGCGCGCGCCTGTCTAGCGCAGCTGTCAACGACACCTGCCTGCAGATCGCTCATTAGACCACCGCCTGCCGCTTCGCGCCTACCCGTCTGTCGCCGATCGGTGATAGCTACGCCAGCACCGGAATTGGCTGACTGCTAATCACCATCGCTCTATGCACCACCGCGTGCGCCTCTCATTGCCATCGCTCACTATGTTTCTTGCCCGCTCGTCCCGCACTCCTTCTTATTCTCCTCAGCTGAGCAACTGGTCCGACTCAGTGTCCCAGCGACGGCAAACCTAATGTTCGGATAAATGCCCGCTGGGCCAGTTCTATTCTATGTGCTGTGGGTTGTCCTCCGTGCTCGCTTATAAACCTTTGTATAGACAACTTCAAGCCCACTTTTTTTACTGCAAATAATAATGGCAAGATCACATTCAAGCAGCCGTGGGACGAGAAGAAGCCGGTGGTCGATGAGCGCTGAGCATCCAAGTAGGTGCGACCGCAATTCCCGCCGTCATCACACTTGCTGACGCGATGATTAGCCTGGCGAAGTCTCCGTCTTCAACGGCTCTGCATCTGCGGCCAAGGATCTGCTAGAGGTGCTCATGTCCGATCAGACGCGATGACGACAACCAAGCCAGAACAATAACAATCCTCTACCGAGGATGATGATGACTGTGAGAATGTTCGTCTTCATCCCTCCAATAAGACCCAGCGCTGATACCCCGATGCAGCTTGCCCAACAACACACGTTGACCCGTCAGCAAGGATGGTTGTTGGTGACGACCATTAGACGGGAACGACACCCACCCTCAGCGAGAACGACGACGGAGCCAGCGATGACAACAACAGCAACCGTGGCATCGAAAACGGTCAAGCTAAGCATTTCAACCGGGGCAGGACCGCGCTGTCTAATGCGCACGACGACGACCGTTCTTCACACCACAGCACGCAGAACCAGAGCAGGATCAAACACGAGAAGTCGGTACATATTGCATTTGCTTCTACGGGGCAAGCTTTGCTGACTCTTTTCAACAGTGGTCACCACTTGCTACGACGTCCAGCCATCCCAACCCTGCCACACGTGCTCGCTATCCTCTCTTGCCTCCAACCATCACCATAACCATCCAGCCCGCGTGCTCAGCATCGATGAGGCATTCCCGCGCCTGGCGTCGCTGCAGTTAATCGCGACAACTCGCGTAGCGCGTCTCCTGTCGTCGTTGCGCTCAGTAACAACTTGCATGCCTCTATAGATTTTTTTCACGGTGATCGATTTTCGCCCAGACGAGCGGGGTCAAACACTCTTCCGTAATTCTTGCCCAGTTCTGGAACAGCACCTATCTGATATGTTCGTTGACTCCATTGGCGTTATAATTAATTACATCTCGTTGTCTACTGCTCGAACAGGGTCCATTGTTGAATGCTCGTCTTATCGAGACAGCAATGATCGATATCGCGTCGTCTCTTCAGTATAGTCTAGTGATGAGTGACAATTCGCAACTTGGTGAGCAGCTGATGTCCAGTACTCTAGTCTCTGTTCTTTTCTGTTTGGGCTCGTGTTAGGAGGGTGTCGCCGATGTTGTGATCCCAACCGCCAAGTGAACGACACGCGTATCAGTCACATGTTCACGACGAACATCAAGACGAGCCCATCCAAAAAATCAAAGCATTCTCAGTAGGATGACCTGCGTAGTCGGAGCGCCGAACACTAGTGTGATCATAACAGGCTTATGAACATTCAAAGAGAACAGATGCGAAAGACATATCACGTCTTCATCCCCTTCTTGGACGTAATGGCGCCACCTTGGACGTGACGCGTTACTTGTTGCCTCTTTCGCCTCTTACCTGCGTGTCAACATGCCAAACTGGGGTGCTTTTGCACCTCTAAAGTCTGCCGGGATAGCAAGTCTTTTTTTTCTGGTGTGCGAGATCTCTTCTAACTATCCACCAGATGCAGGTCGCCGCGGAGCAGCTCCAACAACATGGTGACAGCAACAGCGACGACGACGACGAATACTCTGGTCACGGCCTGAAGCTAAAGTCACATTTCAAGAATATGTTCATGCATGGACACGAACAAGCGCAAAAAGACTTTGATGAAATCATGGCCAAGGTCGTGGATCGACGCAACCCACACACCATTGCCCACACTAAAACCGTTATGGCTGCATATTTTCTGACCGTCAAACACTGGTCTCCGACCATCAAACGGCGCGACTACTGGAATGAGGACGTTGTCAAAAACCATGCCGTCCGATGTGTCGTGGCATACGTACGCGTTCCCGCTCTACTCTTTCTGCGCTCATATATGCTACCAGGGCACAAAGGAGAATGGCACAAAGGGCCGCAAACATATTAAAGCCGCCACATTGCAAGATTTTACCAATCGCCTATGCACCATCATCGGCCAGTTCACTATAGGGACCAAGAGAGACGACACGGGCAAGAAAATGGGTATGATATTGCTTAGCGATCAAGGACTCTACGATGAGATGCAGAATACGGTCCATTCACGTAAAGTTTCACTTCTCTTGGCCTTGCTGGGTTGCTCACATCAGGTCTAGTGACCCTTCAGCTGAATTTGTATCGCTATCAGGATGAGAAGATTGTATTCGGTGGACTAGAAGTGTTACTTATGATACAAGTGGCGCTTTCCAACTCGGAGATTGGCTGGCGTCGTCTCGTCGTACTTCAGGACATCTGTGTTCTGTTATTTTTCTTTCTGACAGGAGCGCGGCCAGGAACAGTTGGGCCCAACCACAAGGTTTTTCGTGACCAGGGAAAGGTTAGTTATAACTGTCTTCGCATAGATTTACCCATTGAAACGTTTTGCAGTATATGCGTCTTCGGAACGTGAAGATAAAGCGTATAGGAATCCTCGATTTCAACTGCGGGATTGAGGGTGTTGACTTTAAGGGCTTTATGGGCGTTATTGGCCTATTACGCCTTTATAATTTTCTGAGTACGAAAACTTGGGCTAATCAGGCGCTCGATTTCAATTTATACCTGATTACATATCTCTTCCTCCGAGGTGCCCTCGAGGGTGTTGAAGTAGAGCTCATTTTGCTGCTGCGTCTTGGTCATCCAAATCTGACTTTTTTTTTTCCAGTCGATTGACGACATCATTAATGGTGACGCTGCAGAAATCAAGATCAAGGCTGAAATGCTAGATGAGCCGCTGTAAGGCATTTTACGCTTTCCTGGACGTTTTTGTTGACCGTTCATAACAGTTTCTGCAAGATCGCGAAAGGCGGCAAGTCAATCGATAAGACCGAACCTCTCATGGCGAATAGCGCATCGGAAATTGTAGGACGCATGTCTGTAGCAGCCAATCTGAAGCGAGGTTCCGCGTATGCATGTCGCCGCAATATGGCAGATGTTGTACGCCTCTGATATTTTTCTTATTATACGTCTTGCTCAGTTGATTCAGGTCTCCGCTGTTCTGGGACGAGAGGTGTCCCGGATGATGCTAACCCACAAGACCCAGGGGTCCTTGGATGCCTATGAAACGCAAATCTCTAATATCGACCTAGTCGGTGTCATGACGGGTGAGGGTCGGCAAGGCATCACACCACAAGCTGAGGTTGGATAAGGTTTTTCCACTCATTTCCTGTGCTCAAACCATTTCTGTAGAGTGTCTTGAAACTCAAAAGTATGTCAGCCCCGGCAGTTATGGCAGTTATGGTGGCCCTCCACTCTGAAGCGCCTCATCGAATGCTTCAAATGCAAAACGCCACCTCTCTTGCTCAGTCGGTGCCGCAACCCACCTCTCTTGCTCCGTCAGTGCCGCCAAACGCCACCTCTCTTGCTCCGTCGGTGCCGCAAAATGACTATGGAGCATCTGTTGCAGCCGAGGCAGCAACCCTTGCTCTACAGGTCTCGGAAAAGCGAGCCAAGAACCCGCATGCACTGACCAAGGTCGAACACGAGAAAGTGGAGGTCCGTCTTTCCCTTCTCTTTGCACTTCAAGAGAAATATTCATTCACTCTTCTAGATGGACCCGTCGTTAGTTGATGCCAAGAACAGACTCGCGCAGGCGGTCATTGAGTTCAAGCAATTTTATGAGGGGTATACCGGCAAGGGAAAGGCATTGGAGGTCAAATCACTGCGCAACTTTGCGGATCATTCATCACTGGTCGTTCGGCCTGGACAAATCGAAAGCGAGGTCAAGGACGCTGCAGAAGCTGTTAGTTATTTGCTCTCACAAAACAGGAAAACTCTGAATACCTTTTAGGCTCTAGAGCGCGCCCATGCGGCCTCAAAGGCGGCAACCGATTTAAGAAAAAAGTTGACGAGGGACGCTGTTAGGGACAAGGAGAAAATTGCTACCAGAGCTTCTTTGAACTCTCGCGAAGCGATGCCTGGCACGTTTCATCAAGTGCAGGCGGTCAGAGATACACTCTCGAAAGGTGGTGGAATTCTTACACAAAGCATTATCGATCGCTTGCCCCAGACTTCCACATCATCCTTCTCGACTCCAGCATCTAACACCACTCCTTCCAATGCTCCAAGCTCTAATGCGACTCCTACACCTTCATCTGCTGCAGCGGAACGAACGGTCGAAGAAGTCGGCGCCCCAAGCTCGGCTTCAGATGTCATTGTGAATGAAGCCGAGGCTGTTATGCAAAATCTGGAAGAAGCTGGCGCAGCCAAACTCCTTGCCGTCTTTGATGATGACCCAGAGTCGATTTTTGGCCCAGACGCCAACATCAGGGATCCTTCATTTGACATGATTCGCTGTCGTGCAGCTCTGGCGCGCGGTGACAAGACTGCTCCACCGGTGACAGAGGTTCAAGGAGATATTGACGTTGACATGGAGGGTTTGGAAGACGGCGGAGACGGCATCATCAATGTGCCCGCACTCGATGCTCGGTGTGAACCATGCGTCGAGAATGATGTCGTTGATATCGTGGAGGCGAAAAAGGCCTTTTTACGCGTCTTTGTTGCTCCTGTTGAGTTTGAGCGTACCGTTGATGCAGCACACCAGGCAAGTTTTCATGCACTAGATTATGCTCTTTCCCCCCTCATCGTTGACATTTGTTCCAGGATGGGGTATGGCGTTGCGAGCGCTGTTTGCTGTATGAATGGGACAAGAAGAGGAGCTCTCAGACGTTTGCATCTCGCTCCAATTTGGTCAAACATTTGTACGATCATTGTATAACTCCCTGTCTCCATCTCACATCGATTATAGACGTACCTTTCACTCGGAATGGCAAGATCTTGTCCTCAAGGCGGCTAAAAAGGTTGATGGAAAGTACCGTTTCCACTGCCCTGCTTCGGGATGTGAACACAAGTACGTAGTCCTGGGGAGTGACGAGTTACCTCACCTGAATTATCTCTGAACAGGTACGACGATATGAGCACTCTGCGCAAGCACTGCCGTGATCGTTGTCAAGACCGAGAAACGTTCCAAGCACTTCATCTCGCCGCTGCGGCTCAGCTTCGACTACGCTCTGGTGGAAAAGAAGACAAATACGTTGATTCTGCCGAATCGCGCGAGATGAGTGAAAGGATTAAAGGGATCTTGTCATGGGAATCGGCATTGCGCGCGCTTGGAGACGTATGTTGGACTTCAATCCATGCCCTGATCAGTCATGATTGTTTTATTAGGACGAGTCGGACGAAGCTTTGGACGAAGTCTTGGAGCAAATCAAGGCTTTGAAAGTCGGCGAAATCAACTATCAACAACTTCAAGAGGAGATGGAATCTGTTCGTATTGAGCTTGACACTGAATAGTACAATGGCACATCCGTTTAAAACTTTGATTCGTATTACACCATGCGTGAGTAAGTCCAATTTCTATATGTATGCAGTTTCTAGACATCTAGAGTAGAATGCGATGGCAATGTTATATGCGTCACAGAATGAGTATATGCGTCAAGGAATGAGTATATGCGTCAAGGAATGAGTTCCATGTATGATTATGACTGGTATTTAGCAGAGATCCATGGGTTCAGAGAATAAGTCCTCTGCGGGGGTTGTATTGGTTGATGGCGCGGATGGCCAGGAGTGAGGTTCAAGTATACGCGACGGAGGAGGCGAGGGCCAGAGAGATTGAGGAACAGACGGAAAAGGCGAAGAAGGGAATGGAGAACGTTGAAAAGCGGAGAACTGATGATTATTGACTGAAAATCCGGTATTGCGAGCAAATATGTTTTCGGGAAAGGGTGCGTTGACAGTGCGAGGTTCAGATATAGGTGTAGCAGGCATCTGCCGGGAAAGCGGCGTAGGTGGTTGCGTCGGTCGCGCGGTAAGCTCGGCGCGTACTGTTTCGAGTTCGATTTTGGTAGCAGCCAACGTGGCAGTGAGTGCTTGAATGCGTTCTTCGTAGGAATCAGCCTGCTTCTTCAAGACAGCTTGAGAGTTGTCGACGGCGTTTTGCAACTGGTTAATTTGCTTATGAAGGTCATTGCGTTCTTGGAGTCGAACGGCGGCAGTGAGCATGATGACGGCCTTGCGTCCAAGCTCGTCTTGGGCGGTTGCCTCTCGGCTACAAATTGTGAGGCCGACATACCGTATGCAATGCAGTAGTCCGTACCTTTTGTCGCACAACGCACATTTTGTTTTCTTGGCGCCTGGCTTGGCTCTTTTCGCGCTCGCCGGCGTGCTAAGTAGTAATGATCAGCGAAAGCCAATAATTTCGCGGTTACTACTACGCACGCGCTGGATTCAGGAGCACCACGCTTTTTTGGCTTATCAACCATGGTGGTAGGAGAGAAGGAAGATGGGATTTTACGTACACGAGATTTTGGCACGTCATCACGTGATCGGAACATGGACGCGTCCTTTGCTAGATATATAAGCCTCGTTCTCACGTTTGTTTCCTCCTCAGTCCTTTTGCTGGGCTTCCAATCTGTCTTATTCAACACTTCCGCTATTACCCTCGTCCAAGTCTCCACGTCACATCTGGCCATTCCCAAACATTTCGGCGCTCTTGATGGGAAACTGGCGCCGAGAAAGCAGCAGTAGCAACCAGAAGAGCGGTGCCGAGTTTCGCAAGCTCCAGGAAATCTTTGCGAGCGACCTGTTTAATGCAAAGGACGTCGCCGATGTCAATTTCCCAGCTTTGGAAGCCCTCATGGCGCGCGGTCCATCTGACAATCCACGAACTGGACGATATCGTTATCAAAGACGATCTAATTTACACTCACTTGACAGCAGCTTTCAATTATACGACGTACGATATGCGACGAGAACATGATACCATCAATGTGAACTCACAGCGACGCGATATCATGCTCAGATCTCGCGAGACAGGACTGGGAGCCCATCCATACTGGTACGCACGCGTTGTGGGAATCTACCATTGTAACGTTTTTCGGAAATGCGACGGAGTGTCTACCAAGCGCCGAATGGACTTTCTCTTTGTACGTTGGTTCGGTGAAGATGTAGACTGGAAAGGCGGTCCAGCTGCGTTACGACTCAACAAGATTGGCTTTGTGCCATATGGCGACGCATCCGGTGCTTTCGGTTTCTTGGATCCTGGAGAGGGTCTTCGTGCCTGCCATATCTGTCCCGCATTTGCAGATGGGAAAACGCAAGACTTACTCGATAGGAAGTCAAAATATCGGGCATTCGCCGAAGGTGACTGGACATCGTTCTATGTAATGCGGTAAGCTTCAATCGTTCTTTCTTCCGCATCGATGAGGTTCTGACCTGTACTGGAAGATTTGCAGACCGGGACATGATGATGCGCTACTTGGGGATGGCTGTTGGGCATATGAAGCTTTCCAATGGAGTGCGGTATGCTGAGAAAAGATGTCTTGAAGGATACGAATCCTGTCCTCTTCGGGGTACGGTCTTGCCTGTGCATACATATAGGTACCATCTGACATTTCTAGACTGTGTCACAGGAAGCCGAGACCGTTAAAGCTTAGAGGACGTGGTTGGGAATGTGTCTCCAGGTATGTGCGTATGTTCTTTCACTTACGGGCCGTAGCGTCAGAAGCAAGGCTCAACCATTCCAACGAAGGTTCTGAAGACGATTCAGAATCTGTCTGTTATAGAGGATCCTGAAGTCAAACAAGCAATTTTGGTTCGCATTCTTCTGTTTGGATCATTTCATTTCCTGATTGAAGTAAACAGGCATTGAAGCCTCCGCCCGAAAAACACGTTCCAACAATACCACCCCCAAAGCACCACCAGCTCCCTCCTCGACCGCAATCGCAACCGGAAGCGGGTACATCGTCGCTCTCTCCGCCCATTATCAGAATCAAAAGAACACAGGCCGCCGTTTCCGAATCTGCGCCGCGGAAGCTGGGAAAATAGGCTGGTCGCCTGCCGAGCTTGGGTTGACCAATGTTGACTGGGACGTTGTTGATGAAGCAGATGTTCTTTTTGGTATGACCAGTGCCTCTGCCTTTTGTTTTTTATGAACGCACTTTCACAGATCCCGACTTCCGTGAGACGACGCGAGTTGAGCTCGTCGTCTACTACAGTCGATGGTCCCTCGACACCATACCGCGAGACCACTGCGGGGCCCAGTACACCCTCATTTCCCACTGAGCATCGATATGCATCGTCGCGACGACGACGTTGGATTTTCCTGAATGGACTCTCCAGACGGGCCTGGTGGAGCGCGTGCTGGAGGCCGGTCACACGAGCTCGGTGTTGAGCCTCTGCGTGAGCGAAGGGATGCTCGCGTCCGCGGCAGCGCACGCCGGATCGTTGTTTGGGATTTGAATTATGTGTCCTGGATTCGAGCCACACGTCCCCGACATACAGTCCCCGTTGTCGAGACCGACACCGTATTTCCTCTCGTCTTGCTCTAGCCAGTCAGAAGCCATCCAACTCATATGCGGACATGTCCAGCCTTCGGGTACTCTGAGGCGTTGATCCCGACCTGGATCTCACGGAGTTCTGTTTTATGGATGCATTTGGATCTCTCCGCTACGGCTGAGCCTACGTACGTGATTTTACTCTGCAGAGCTTCCTGCGCTAATTCATTATTCAGTTTCTAGATATTGATTCGAACGCAGTAGGCAGCGGCGCTACCGCCACTGCGCCCGCTTCTCACTGTGACATTAATCAGCTGCACTCTGCATAATGGTTAAACATGACCGAGAAGTCCCCGGTACTCGTGAACAAGACGTCGATCACGTCCTGCCCACACACATGCGCGCTGCTCATGAATACGCGATAACTATGTCTGAAGCGGATGCGGCGAACTTGAATGCCTCAGACCCCTTGAGCTTGAGACCCCGTTGAAAATCGTGGACGTCGCATAGTCCCTGAGAACGCTATAAGTCTGTCGCATCGACGGGTTATAGAGAACGCTTGCCGTTGGTTTGCATGAGTTCGGCCTAATTTCGGGAACACGTGGGAGAAACTGTCATGTGATGAGACCACGGTCTGGTTCGGTTTCCGTTATCGTCTTTTTTTTTCTCCACGACGACGTGCTGGTGCAGAGGCGTCTGCTTGGCAGATTGCCCGTGACGCAGATTCGTTGGGTCTTAAAGACCCAGGGGATTGTGACTGCCGGTCTCACGATTTAGTACGCTCACCCCGCACGTTGTTGTCCTACCTTTGTCATGGGCCTAAAACGCCGTCGTTCCTCCACGGAACATGCACCCCGACGTGCTCGTGAACCGCCTCAGCCTTCTACGCGTTCGACACGTGCTGCAGCGCACGCTGCTCGCATCCGCATCCACGCCATTATCCGGGAAGAATTGGCCCAGGACTTCGCTCTAGAAGCGAGCGCGTCAGAGGAACCTCACATCTTGTTAACTCCCTCAACCCAAGTAATGACAGATTACCTTCCTGTTGAAGAACCCCTTGGTAAGATGGAAATATCTTCACCTGAGAACAATTCTTGCTGACCCACTGTCCAGCGAAGTCCTCCTTGTCCCCATCAACATTGACCTCTAGGAATCACCGGGACTGGATGAAGCAACATTTGGAGTCGTCACCCCAGCGTGCTGAACTCGTCCAGCGTTGGATAGACATCCTCAACGATTTTTTCTTCGAGGTGTGTCCACAGAAATCCCCTCAACATTCAATGTTGATTCACGCTTGGCAGAACCCCGGTGCTCGACTACCCGACGCGGTAGGAGTCCTGCGCGAAATGCGTGTGTGCCGTCGTGTGAAAAGCCAGGAATGGCTTGACTTACTCAAGGTATGTTCTTCATATACTGGTGTAACCCGCCCACTCAAGCAGTCTTAGGACTCCGGCGTAGGCAAATTGCTTTTGAATATTGCCGATCAACAACCTCTGCTTCAACTGGACACCCGACTTAGGGAGTCTTTTACACTGTATCGCTGGAGATTTGCGATTGCGGATGTTCTTCAATGCTGGACTCCATCTGTGGCAACCGTACCAATCATTCCCCATCCTCGCGGACTACCGGTAAATCTCATTATTGAATGTCCACAACCACATCTCATTTGGTTATTAGAAGGATTGTAGTCTCAAGCAGATGCTCGAGGTGATTGAGCGCTACGTGCCTTTCATAGGCCAGCCTGAAACCTGCTTTATGTTCCTGTCTCAGGACAACTTTACGCGGGTGTGGCATGAAATTGTCGAACCCGCGGCCTTGGCTGAGAATCTTGACGTACGTTTATGCCACTTGACTTATGATGGTACTCAATACTCTTTAGGTTTCTTTCTCAAATGATAAACTCCATCAACTGCTCAATCGTCTTCTCAACAAGACCAAAAGACCCCAAGACACCAGTCTACTAAGCGACTCCCAACTGTTAAAGGCTGTTATCAACCAATCTCACGAACATCCTAACACTGAGGCTGATGTAGTGGGTGGATCAACTTCTATACATTGTGTCTACTGCGAAGCCAACTTTCCACCTGATTCGCCTGAGCGTTGTGTACGAACACTCCAAGTCAGTGCTCAGGATGTTACTCAGTTCGAGCGAACTCTACTGGCCACCTATGATAATCCTGATGATGCTCCATATTCTCTTGGAGTACGTGCATCGTCATCTTGTTTTATGTACTTTCTAACTTGTCGGCTCCAGTCATCACAAACAGTTCCTCTTACACACATCCAAGAACTTCAGAATGTCGTCAAAGTTCAACCACGTCCCCATGTCCAGGCTCGGTGTCAGCGTGATATAACTCATCTAGAGACTGTAGAGGACGGAGTCATTGTTCGGGTGGGCTGTATACGATATACCGCCTTTTCCCCTGCTGCCCTTGAAACATTAGTGAATCATCATGGCAGTCTTCGAAATGCTATCACTTTGAAGCGAGGCGAAGTACTGCAACGAGTGGCATATGGGATCATGCACGCTGAAGGTTTCCGTGTAGGATCTGGTGGGCGACCCGGTGATGGCTATACTGGTCAGAAAAACACGAATCTTCCACCGCATGTAAGTGACGCTATTAAGCGTCTACCACATCTCTTTCGAATGGCACGGGTACGTATCTCTCAGACATATGCACACCTTGAGCTCATTTTTAGCACGTAGGATGTGAATATCGTTATGACTGTTCTGAAGAACACTGCCCCCGAATATGTTCGTGACGTCGAGAAATGTCAACGAAATAGTCACACCTTTCCTCTTGGCCGCCATGGTGTCAATGCGTACTACTGTTACAACTATCTCAGCACACAACACAAAGACACGGATCGCACATGGACTGTCAGTGTACAAACTGAGAAAACAGCTCCTGATGGTGAATACGATTTCGCCTTTACTCAGTATGGTGTCATTGTACAGACTGTAGCAAATATGATATGGTGGGTCTCTTAGCTATACTTTGTTCTCAACTAACTGAGTAATAGGACTTTCTATGCAGGCGCCTTACATGGTACCGTTGCACCACGACGTGACACCATCTCAAATGTGGAAACAATCTCAAATGGTATTGGCTTCACTTTACGCACTCGTGATGCCATGCAAGCCACTCGATATCACGAACTCTTACAGAACATTAACACACGCCTTCAATACTGGCAGTAGACTAGACTATCCAGGTATATGAAGTTGGGTCAATGTTGATTTTTCTTTTCTCAACCTTCATGAGACGCATTAGTAGGGCAGAAACACCAACAGACAAGAGGTGCGCCTGATCCAGATCTCGAACACTCCATCCGAACCTATAGACCATACAGGTCCATGTAGTTTTTCGTCATATGTCGAGATCTTCCATGCTTCGAGCGCCGTCACCAACTGTTCAGTAGCTCCGTAATAGTCGCCTCGTTTGCATGTTGGCAAGATGAGGACAGGCTTCGCGCCATAGTCTGTCGAGTCGTGCCTCGCAAACACAATCATGACGGTCACTTCATGAGCAATATGAACAGTCTTCTCTGTTCGCACAGCTTTAATGATTGCTTCCACCGTGGTCAAGTCTTCGCCTATCGTAACTGACCCCAGCAACTCCCCATGTTCGTAGACTCCACAGACCTTATCGTTTGAGCGCTGATAGGAAAGCCGTTCCTCTCATGCAACCTCGTCGATATATAGTGTCATACCTCTCTTGCGATGACTGGGCCCGACATCCTTATGGACAATTCGAATATTCCCCAGCATGTCCGACATTTTCATGGCGCCAATAGAAATCTGAAGGTTGAACTCGCGGAGTAACGGGGCAATACAGTCGCGAGAAGGCAGAGCGATCGTGGAATGGCTTAGAGCATACAAGGCAGCACCACTTCCGAGCTCATAAACGAGAACCGCAAGATGCTTTTCGTATTCAGAATAGTTATGTGGTCGATACTTGCCACTAAGCGCTAATTGTACCCGCACTGTGAAAGTACTGATGCTCCAGCCGTCATGCTGTGCTGCGCGAAAAAGGCGCTGGAGGGCTGGCACCTCGTTCAAGGCAAGGAGGGAGTGAAGGGTTCGGTACGCTTCAATCTTGCGACGATGCCAGAAAAATCGCACCAGTATCATCAAACCGATGCGCAAAAATTCAGGCGCAGCAAGATCACGGGGCCATACCGCTAAGCCATGGCTCCACATATACGTAGCAATGTCGCACAAGTTCCCATGAAACCGATGCGAGTGAAGACAGCTTCAAGTTCGCACACCAGGTTCAGCCGCTCTTCTGCTGTGCCATTAAAATAATCGCGCCTCTGAACTTGGTGAACGGCAGGACTTTTTACATTGAACGAACCGTTGATCTTGATGATTTTGTTCATGTGTGACAAGTCAACTTCCGCCTTCATCTGTCTATGCGGAGGAGAAAGTGTTAACGTGACCCCCGGTGTCCGATGAAGACTCGCCCGGGAAAGATTCCCTTCGAGACAGGTCCCTCCGCCATACGCAAGTTGACACCGCCGTCTCCAGTGCTGTACGGGAACTCAAGCCAGGGTCATTCGGGTACAATTCAAGCCCTTTGCTTGCAGTGTTGGAGCTGATGTTACGTCCAGTAGCAGTCAAGTCTGTTGGAATGGTGATTCGGAGTCTTGGATGCAGTACGACACCAAACAGCGCAGTGGGATAGTCAGTGGCGTCAAGTTCTGCGAGGCAATGGAGATACCGAGCCTGGTAAGGTGATTATCTGAGGATGAAAGCGAGTCAAGAATGGACATCGTGGGACGAGGGAAGCTTACCTGCGACCAGCTAAGCGCCAGTCACACTTACAGATGCATCGGAAACAAGTGTAGGAGACGTATGCTGTCTGCTTCTTCTGCAGCCTCACCGGAATCTAGAGGCCCCTGTAGAAAGTTATTCTCATCCAGACACTCTTGTAGTAGTAGAGTAGAAGGAAATGAATAATAAGTGTACGATACGCACCGTTTGACTTGACACGCCCACGACAATTCACGACTGGGGAAAGCTTGTGACTTGGAAGATACAGAAAACAATCTTTGATGTTACAAAACGATTCTAATGACAAATGTGAAAACTGTGTGCATGTGTTGGGAAAGGGGAAACCTGGGGGACCTCCAGGTTGACCAGGGGGTGAGAAACCCGCATGGACCGAAACCTCCTGCCTCCTGAAAGCCTTTGGCGCGTCGAGAGCACTGCGCTCGAATCCCCATCCCAACACAAGCCGAATCAAATCTTCTCCATGTACATCACGCCCGACATATCCAGCTGATGCCAGTAGGGTAAGAATGAGTCCGATGACCACCATCCTAGAGCTTTTACTACGTCTGGCTTGATTCCCTTGAGCAAATAGTATGTCGTCCCACCAATTGTGAAGGAGTGTCCAGTTATCTTCTTCATCCCTTTTGCTGTCCAGATTTCGTTGCATCTGAGCAAAAAGCTTTTCTTCGACAACAGTTTCCTATCACCGTCCTCGTCAATGTATGATGCCAGCGGTGTTTCTCCTCCGTCCTGATCCACGTCGTTCGTTATCTTGTGATGATCTATCGCCTTGATTGCGTCTGCAACACCCTTCTGTGAGCATATTGCTATGTCCTCTCCTTCCTGTTTCTTCGTCTTCGTAAACGGTAGATGGAGCGTCCGCGAACCGAAAGAAGAGATGAGGTCTCCCAAATGATTGAATGAAGGGACTGTGTTCGGTCTGAGTTTCTCGAGATCTGGGGATTCTGGGAGTAGCTCTCCTAGGCGACACTGCCCGAAGAAGGCGATATTCGCGATGGCAGCGATACATGCGTCCTTGCCGTTGCTTAGATCCAGATGACTGTTCAAAACCTCCATCCTCTCGAGCGTCACGGGCACTCTCTCCTTTCTGGCCTCCACCGGCTTCGACCTCCTCACCCCTTCTATAACCCTCTGCAAGCTCTGGCCGCCATTCCATTGAACGCCGTTTTTGATGTGTATCGCTTTGATGCCCATCATCTTACTCGCTATCGAGGCTGAACCCTCCCTGCCCTTCCACGAGGACGCATACTCGCAGAGAGTGTTCTCCGCCGCTGGAAGACGTCTTTCTTGCTCTATCCCTCTCTCCTCGCACCAGTCTATGAAACTTTTCCAGCTGGCCTGATGCTGCTTTAAGGTCAATGGCGCCCAAGATCCGATGATGGTCTGTCTCGTTTCGTATGAGAGTCCGTCTTGTTCATTAAAGGAGAATTGCTCGAGCATCGTGTCATTGCTCTGCTGGGTTTCGATAAATGCGGGAAGGTATTTGTTCGTTTGCTTCATGGTGGCATATGATGATGTGTGTTGCTTATGTAAAGCACGCGTCCGTCCGTCTTCCATCCCGGCTTTAGCTTCCATGCCAGCCATCTTCTGTTAAGTACCAAACCAATTCCCCACGCTGTGGATGCATCGACCATTCTGATGGTTTTACACATGTCATTCACCACCGTATCTCTTCCGCAAATGACGCGTTTATCTTATGTTTCGTGTAGTCCGCCCGAACGAGGCGCCAAATCAGTATAGGGGTGGCATGTGCGCTCTGCCATCGTGAACCACCAAGCAGACGTGATTGAGCGTTCCCACTATACTCAACTTCCTTGGTCGTTATGAGCACCGCCTTCTCTGTGAATGGTTTGAGCTTTGTATTTGTCCTTCTTCTTCTGTGGGAGCCTAACCGTCTTGTCGACTAGACTCCACTCGAAGCCTATATACGCGCAAGTCGAGGCGAAGTCTTTGAACTTGTCCAATGCCCATGGCCATCCCAGCCGCTCAGCTCTGCTCCAGATCAGGCTCGCATTGTACGAGTAAGCGAAGGTGCCATCCGCGTTCGTCTTGTCCTTGTCTGGATATCTGAAGAAGATGAAATCGTCGACCCATTTCAGGATGCCCTGAACTCTGTAGAACAGGAAAATGACCACTATAGCATCGGCTATGCGTCCAAAGATTCCGGGAGAATGGGAGGCACCAAAGTCCAGCGTTGCATTGAGAAATACCAGCATATTAAGCAGGATCGCTGTGAATACCCTCTGCGCTAGACGATATAGTCCATCTGTAACCACGCCAAAAATTCAGATGCGGCAAGAGGTCATCACAGGGCCATACCGCTAAGCCATGGCTCCACATATAGGTAGCAATGTTGCACAAGTTCTCGCACTTCTGACAAGAAGCATTCTCATGAAGCAGGATAAATCTTCGAGGCAGTCGTATAGAACGTTTGATTCCACAGTTTCTTGCTGTAAAGCGGCCTGCTTTGTGAGGGTGTTAATGAGTGTTGGTACCAGACCTGATTACTGAACATGAATAGAGCCCGGTATACGTAGACTCAAACAGTGGCAGGTCGCCGTGTAGGCGGTTATGAATTCGTTTCTAACAAACATATGAGGTGAGTTTGGCAGAGAACAGACGATGATACTTGGCTTGGTGTCGAGTATGTTCTGGTCCAGTTCCTGGAGCTAGAATGCAGCAAGCGAAGGTGTCAGTACTTCAGTGTCTTGGTGGTCGCAGCATCAATTTTAGCGAGTATGGCAGATGAGACATCCTGGGGAGGTGCTCCACGTCGAGGAGTGGGAACAGTGAATGCCATGACGGCGACCACGAAGAGGCACGTCGCGGTGCACGTGTCTCTCGAGCACTTTCCCTCCTGAGCGGCTGTGAGCTGTGGAAATATGTTAAAGGAGAGTCAGCTTGGCCCTGTAAATGACATAAACACTCTGGACGTGGCGTCCGTGGAGGAGTAGCTTGGCCCCGCTTGTCCGGGCAAAAATCCATCTGTGCCAACACGGCAATCAGAAAACGCGATGGTCAAGGACTTACTGCCACATACCGAAGAGGCTGTGATAAGACATTCGTGAAGTAGTGACAGCAAAGTGGGGGGCAATGATGCGACCATAAGAAAGAGTGATTTGATCTCGCTCGTCGGGGCGAAAATCAGAGACAGTCAAATGCGTCGAGACAACAGCAGGAGACGCGCGCTACGAGATTTGTCGGCATTTAACTGGAGAGATGCTGGACCAAATCAACTTTGCAGTGGTCTTCGCCCTTGAATCGGGATAAGACGGCAATTCTGCAGCCAGCAACAAATAGCAGGAATGGAAAGCAACCGCTGGTTTTATCACGCTACACTGATACAAAGAAATCAATCCAATTCAATAACAGGAATGAAACGCCCAAAGAGCTGATCTGCCTCCTCAAGATACCTCTGCCTGTTCTCCCTTCGCCTATTCCAGTGTCTCTCAAACTCCTGGATTGCCGGAAATCTATGGCTATCAGATAGAAGAAAGTGTACTAATAGAACGACGTACCTGCTTCGAACTAGAGGATCAATAGTCGGTAAAACCTGAGCCGACGTCTGGTATACATTGATATTGGCCATGTCATGCCAGTCTGCATCTGTAGATTTGCGCTGGCCAACAGCTTTGGCGAAAAAGTAGTTGAGTGCCGTGGGGGATTCGGGCCATTTATCTGCAGTTTTGAATTGTTCGATGTCCAGACGGTACATCAACGCCTATTGAGTGGTTAAATAGAGTTCTATAAATCAAGGATCACATCACTCACTCCCGCTAAGGCGTCGCTGACGCCAGCAACCCCAGTCGTAGTGGCCCAGAATTCCTTCAACACCACCTCAAACTCATCTAGACGATCCTCGTCCTTGGCAAGTTTGAAATATTTGTGAACAGACTCTAGAGCATCCAGGCCATTCATGGTAAGCGGATGGCGGATGTAATCCACGAATTTACTGTTAGGTATGCGTTGTTTGTGGAATACGCGATGCGCGGTCCTAAGCTGGGATGGGAGGAAAGCACCAGAGCCTTGAACATAAGGTGTGTCCCCGTTGGTGATCCATGGTGGGATTGCAGAGGGAGAAATGACGTTGAACGCGTTCCAGCCAGCAGGTAGAGTAGCATCCATGACGGTACTTTGCCAAGGGGTGGTTCTATTTTCGTGCTGCTTAGTCAGCCGATCAAACCTTCGTGGCCGGTGCTGGATGTCCAATAGAGACCCAGTCATTCCACAGCGTAGCCGATCATAGAGCTTGGCGGACCTCAACGATCTTTTGACATTTCCTCTCGTGGTGCCTCTATATCGTCGTGCGTAGCGTCAAAAAATAATCGGATGGTGTAATACTTATCACGTGACTAATGCTGGATATATCCTCACTCGTTGTGGGTCTATGGCTCGGCTCTAACATTTTCACAAGTCGTTCCCATCCATCTCTACAGCAAAAAGATACTACCAAATTTGCAGTATCTTTTGCTTTCATTACAAGATAATGCCGGTGTGTGAAAGTCAAGGGAGACCTTCCGACTTTGGCTTAACCAGGTAATTCCAAAGAAGATTGCATCCTCTGATACGTTTGAGACCTAGTATGACTAAATGCGAGTCAAAGTGACAGTAGTGCCGGTGTGAGCCAAGTGTGGCCTGCACGAGCAAGAATAGACGCATGCGGAAAACCCCGAGGCGGTGAGTACCCGATCCGGAATGGTGACCTTTACACGATGAAAGTGAAAAATAATACCAAGTTGGTAGTATCTTGGCCGGCATCCCATTCACTCTGATTTGAACGTGGCTCACGGAACCGTGTTCTGGGTTCAATTCCGGGTAGGGGCGCATGGGTTTCCGCTATTTTTTTGTGGCGCTCTATAAACCTCAAAAGTGATAAGAAAAGGGTATGTTACCGATCCCTTGAGAGGGATCTCTCAGGCCAAACGTACACTGTAACTTGACCGCAAGATATTACCAACTTGGTAGTATATTTTTTGCTGCTGAGCCTGCTACCACTTGGCCTCTGCTCACGTGACCATACGTTTAACCCTTTCACCACCACCATCACTGTAGGACGCTCACCTCCTTTTCTCCTCTTTGGAAGCAACACATCTTTATCCCGATGTACAGATCCCGGTTACGCCGAGCACAGTGCAATGCCACGTCGCCGGCGACGTCTACAGACTACCTCTACAAGCTGGTTCAGTGCTTACAGAAGGTCGACTGAGAGTGCCTTCAGCTCATTCGGACCATGAGACGAGATGTCCATAGTGCGCTGACATCTGCTCTCCCACTTTCCTTGCCCACTCGCTATCCCCCAACAGCAGCAGATACCACCACTCCTTCCTCGTTGTCAATGCCCGCATCGTCGCTCGACGCAGCCCCGCATTCATCCGCTGCCATTATCGGACGCAGTCCCGCCTTCATCCTACACATTACCCTCGTCCTCCATGGCCGCCGCCATCCCTAAGGGTCGTTCCTCCATTCCGCGCACGCCATCATCGAATGACCCACGTCCGCTCTGAACGCCGTACATAACGCGTCCAACAAAGGCCATGTCCGTCAAAGCGCGAATATTACCTCCACGTCGCGTCCTAGTCCGCATTCGAGGTAGACGCCAAACCATCTCACCGTGTTTTGCGAGTTTGCTAATTAAAGTCTGTCAACGTCACCGTGAGTCCCGACGCCATCTTGTAGCTGGCACGTCGCCGTTAACAGCCCTCTACCCAGTCGACGTAAAGCCTTTGACGTCGATGCCTGATCATTTCGTGTCACTCATGAGCTCGAGGGGTGTCACCAAGTCTGCAATTTCCGCCGGTCAGACAGCCGAGTCAATTCGAGATTTTCACCCCGCTGAGCGGGATCAAATGCATACAAGAAAAGACCTTCTAGTCATTGTACATACATCCTTAGCCTCGACTTCTCGCTGACCACGCCCTATTCCCCGAGTCGCAATGCTAGTCTGGTCCGTGCACTTAGAGCCCTTGCCAGCCGCATGTCCTCATCCACAATTCCCTCATCCCAATCCTCATTCTCAGCATGGCCGAGTCCTTCGCCTTCAACCTCCATGTCTGGAACAACAAGTGCGTCGCGTGGTATCAGCTCCGCCTGCCATAGTGTGTCGGCCGCATCTGCGCTCGGATAGTGTAGTGGGATACACGTTGAATGGCGAGGGAACTCTCTTGATATTTACTATACATACATCAATATACTGTTTTATGCTGCCTTTTATTGTGTGATTTCTGGATTATACTACTGCCGTCAGTTTTCCTGATGTTGTCGCTCTTACTCAACCCAGGTATCAAAAAGCTCAAGTAATTTCTATGGAGGAATACAATCTTTGACCGACTCTTGATCACAATACAACTAATCTTCCTCCGAAAGTCCCCACCCATACTCGTAGTCGTCTGGTACATTGGGAGGGTTGTGGACCATGAAATCCTTGACATACTCTGCTACCTCCTTCGACGCCAAAATAGACAGAATTTGATAAAGCGAGTCGGCATGCTGCGACATATTGCATTCAGCGACTGGTGTTGCCTCGACGAAATGAGCATTGTCCGCGCATAAAAGTACCACGAGGTCATGGAAGCCTCCACTACGACGCGTTCCTCGTCGTGTCTTGTCGACATCCCAAACCCTATCCAGCAAGATGCCCGGCCCAAACTAGTAATGCGAAATTAGAAAAATTACCTTGAAAAAAAGGCAGCCAACCTTTTCATAGAGTGACAAGAGCTCGCGCCGAGCTTTGATGATGGCTGTGTGGGTTCGTTTATACTTGGTTAACATCTTCTTCTTCTTCTTCTTCCCAGCAGGGGTCTCGTCGGTAGAAAGCTCCGGAAATTCGTCTGCAAAGGTTTCTTCGATAAGGTCTGTCTTCCACTTGCGACTTGTGTTGTGTTCATTCCATATCTTGATGTAACGCAGCGATTCGATAGTCCTTAGGACGAACCAAACAAACTGCTCTCCCGCGTTGGTACTGTTTTCCTTTCGCAAGCGCTGCAAATGCTCAGTTTAGACGCATATAACTGGATTGAAGCCTCACCGTTTCAATATTGCGCAATTTCTTATTCTCGTCTTGCTCGCCGTCGTTCGTCTGCGCATCGAGGCATGCTTGCTGATAGGACTGCTGAGAACCCTTGAACAGTTGAAGGTGGCGGTTCCAGTTATCCCAGTTATCCACGTAGGCGCCCAAAAGCCTTTGTACAGCGTGAAGCTCAGACTCAGCCATATCCAGATCTGTGTGAGGAAAGGCCTCCAGCGAGGTTTTGAAATCGCGAGCTGCCAGCGTCGGAGTCTTCCAGAGCGGTACCACATTGTCTTGATAGTACGTTTTAGAAGCGTCCTAGCACAAGTTGAAATAAAGCTAGGCAAGATGGCAAATACACACAGAGATCTTGTCGAGGACATCTTGCCATGTCAACTCATTATTCTCGTCCTCGTCCTCATCCTCGTCCTCGCCTTCAGCATTCAATGAATCCGTCTTGTGTTTTGAGTTACTTTTGGCGCTTGATGGCCTCGTCTTGCTGCTGCTGCTAGGGGCGGTCGTCACCTTGGACGGCGAAGAAAACTTGACTTTGGAGAAGTCCTTCTTGATCTTTCCAATGATGGTGTTGCTCTCCTTCATGATCTTCCGTTTTTGAGCCACAGTTGAGGGCGAGAGCGTAGGGTCATTTTCTGCGAAGCGTTTGACAGCCTTGATGTATGAGTCGTGGGCTGTCTGGAGAGCGTCGCGAGCAGTGATAAGTTGAGTGGTGGGTGATGCAGGCGGCGATGCAGATTGCGACATTGCAAGTAGGCTAGCGAGATGAGGGTTACAGATTGAGAACAATCTGAAAACACATGGTGCTGTTTGCGGTGGTCCGGTCCGGGTACCGACCAATACCTACTCGCCCAGTCTGGGCTTCACTTGCGGCCCTCTGGTTTAGTGTAAAGTAGAGCCCAAAGTTTGGGCCATAATCTCAGGAGAAATTGCGGTGGCGGAAGCGTCGATGCAGCGCCAGTGCGCATGTGTGTAAATGGCCGGTTGCGTTTGCGTTGTGCGACGCGCTTGCAGGGAAAGGATGTCCATGGCCATGGCCAATGGTTGTTTTGGACTCATGCCAGGCGCTGCTGGACGCGTGAAGCGCGTAAAGCGAGTCGAGACCCGCAGAGTCCATCTGGTTGGCAGCAGTGATGGTATTTATCCAAGATGTTCAGTCACAAACAGATTCATAACATTAACAAAACTGTCCAAATGCATCATTACAAGCTTCAAGTCTAAGAACAACGTCCTAATCTACGCGATAGTGTAGACCAACTTCAACCCCATCAACTTCATACGCCGCCTCGGAGCTGACGTGGTAGAACCAGTCTTGATACCACGGGCTCTGCGAGAATGGCATATCACCCATGCTGGGATTGATGTGCCCTTCTCTCGCCCATTCCCCGCTAGAAGCTTTTGCCCATCCTGAAAGGGCACCGATGGGGTCATAACTAGAATCGGGAGCATTTGTATCAGCGCCGTCGGAGATGTTGTATACCATGCTCTGGCAGTAGGCCAAATACGCATGAGACAAGGAAGGAAGTTGCGCAGCCCACGCCTCAACCACTCCTTTCTCCTCTGCATGATGAATAGGAGACAGTTGACGAGGCTCTTCTGAGAGATATGCAGCTGAGAGATGTGTGCCGGCAGTGCTCTCGTCTTCCCATTCGACCTCAGAGGTTTCATCAGCAGAGTCCGAGTCCTCTGCTGCATCAGGCTGCAGCTCGTGCATGGGGATGATGGGTGATGGATGAGAAAACGCAAAGGTAGACAGCAATGTGAGAGTATTAAGCACTGAGAGGCATTGAGGCTTCAGGAAAGGACTGTAACAAACACGCCACCTCTTGCATTGCTAAGGAGAGTAGGTCAGCACCAAGACCAGTGTTGTGGAAAAGTCTCACCTCGTGCTCCGCCTCCTCAAACTCTGCAAGCAGCCACAACTTCCGCAGAGTGGCCCCTTGCTCCCACTTTGCCAAGTGCTGGGCGATCTTGTTTACTGATATACTCCAGTGAAAACGCACAGTGAGATTAGTAAGGCGTAAATGCCGAATGGGCGTTGTATCAGCACCGGGGGGGAATGAGGAAAGACTGATTAATAGAGTGGTGATTCCTCCAGGACTGTACAAGGGGTCCAGCTGATACTTCGGGGGGCCTGGAAGGCGAGCAAGAACTGCATGGTACCTGTTGTGACAATCCGTAAGGAAAGTGAGGAATTTCTAGGGTTTTCATCTTAGAAGAGGTCAAATAGGGAAGAAAGACGCTCACTTCAGCCTCATTTGGGCCATCTCTAGTTTCATACGCGGTGTCGACGATTCCATAGGCGTGCTGTTTAGATCGGCGCCGTACAAGGCAGCTGTAAAAGAGGTGCGGAGTAGACTCAAACAGAGCACTGAATGTGTTGGGTGCCAAGTTGTCAAGAACAAAGATCAGGATAATGTAGCGCAGCTCCTCGGGGAGCTCTCGCATGGATGAGGCAAGCAGTATGAGTGGTTTCCGCTCAGACACTGGGAGTGAGAGTCGAAAGTCGTAGAACAGCATAAGTTTGTTGATACAGGCGGTGAACATTTCGCCATCGTCCGCGATTAGCGCACAGTCGGCACCCACTTCCAAGAAATCTCCTAAAAAGACCGATCAAAGACAAAGTTTGGAGTCCAATAGACAACATTACTTATGAGTAAATTTTCGTGTTCATCTTTTTTGTCGGTGAAAAGGTGCGATTGTGAAAACGCTTGCTACAAACTGTTAGGGCAAAAAAAGGGCTCGGAGAAAGGACATACTAGAACAATGGAGCGACAATCGGTGTGGTTGAATGGTCGCGTGTGATAGGAATACAAGAGGGCCTTATGTATATCTGCAATGGCGGACATCATGAAGCATGAGCTAGTTGGCGCGCTCTTTTGTCGTAGTCTTGGTGCGTTGCGGGTGCAAGATGATAGCCAAAACGAAGCCCGGCACCGACATTATTCCCGGGTAACCGGTCAAAGCCGCCTTTCTTTTCAGCAGGCGACTGGAGCACTCGTTCAAGCTTCTATTCACCCTCGTCGTACAGGCGGACTGCCTTAACAACTTCCGTGCTCAGTGCGACACGCTGAGGCTCAAATCCGTGGCACTGGCACATGAGTGGGGTCACTCGACAAGTTGAAGAAAAAGATGCAGAATTGGCATGGCATAACTTGCGCTTGCGCCGTTAGACTAAGCAAGCTCGAAATTTGGGCTATAATCATAGTAGTTAATGACAGCCGCGATCCCAGGAGTAAAATCAAAAAGGGCCTGCCTCCTCGAAGTCACGTGAGTGCCCTAACAAGGAATCATACTACTAGACCATCAGGCCATGGTGGTGCGAGGTCTCTATTTTATATGTTCATACGACACGCGCGGTATTCAATTTGCATCTCATGTAGTGCTATGGTCATATCTGTACGGTATGTAGTAACGATCCTATTTAAATCTAGTCAAGATATTTCTCAATGGCAATGGAACTCGACTCTTGGGCGCGTCTTTATCCTGTCCGCGCCTCAACGCATTCTCATCCATCGTAAACCTCGACTTCATCAGAGTAGACCGGACGGATGACTTTACAGCATTCTCTTTACCCACCGGCGCTCCTGCCGCTGTACGCTCCAGCGAAAGCCGACCTCCCATCATCGGTGTCGGACGCGCCTTCTGAGGCGAAGTGGGCGTCATGCTATGCCTCGTCATCTTGGGTGCCGGAATACTAGGGCGCTGATCCGCACCTGCCTTGCTTCTACCAGCCGTCGGTGATCGCGAACGCGCCGCGATAGTGTGTCGCCTCTCCGAAGACGGAGGCGTCGACATCGCACGCGGGGGTGACGCTAACGCCGCATAAATAGGACCACCCCCCGGCCTCTGTCTTCCCGCTGCACTCAGGAAAGCCGGGGTATGCTTATTCGGGGACATGTTCTGGGGTGGGATGACGATGCACTTGGGAGCGAAGGTGTGCCGAATAGGCGGTAATCGCTTGCTAGAGGGGATCGCGGAGCCCGTCGAATGGCGAGGGCCTTGAAGGGGAGCAGAAATGGGAACGGGCTGGGCAATATCTGGTTTCGCGTCCGTCTCCTTGTCTTCAGAAACAAATCGGACGCTCTTGCAGCGCTTGAGGATCCCGCGAGGAGATTTAGGGCTATTTTGAGCGGGACACGGCGGAAGTGGGGAGGATGGGGGAAGA
>QLPD01003098.1:0-18755 GCA_003314085.1 Hymenopellis raphanipes
GGTCATCGTATTTGATTGCGGAAACTTTGCCCGAGTCGGTGTTCGTCAAAGAGAGACACAAAGACTTGTTCTGTCGCCACTGATAGATGTCTGTCATTGCGAGCCTTCTTGGGGTAAATTCATGGCTGGTTTGCATCTGTGCATCATCCAAGATTGTGTTGAACGATGGTCCAAACTGAACAAACCGATTTCTCCGGTGTCTAGTCGTAGTTCGTCTTCATCAGCGAACTTGAAGAGAAAGGCTGATGCCCTCCCTGATGAATCGTCTAAGCGCCAATGCACAGCTGAGAAGGATTTCAGGGAGCCGAGAAAACTGCCCGGAGTGCGGTTACCGACTACCATTCGTTCTTCAGGGCCCAGCTTACGGGAACGAAAGAGAATTCTTACGGACCTTCATGTTGTACGTTCACGAACTCTTCGTATGGCGTCTAATCGATCCAACTATCCTCTTACAGGACACTCGCAGTTATTTTCAGGATCGTCCTGTCCTCACCTTGCACCTTCAATACGGCAACTACAACTCACCGACGCCGCAGATTCTTCTTGCTCCTGACCATCCACGCTCTGATGTCTATAAATCGATGCAGTGTCTCCCTCTGATCCTCACCTCAAAACTAGGAACAGGCGCGACGGGCCAAGCATATGCTGCAACCTTTGGACCAGGACATGAGCACTTTGCATCTCCTCGCCTGGTTGCTAAAATTGCTACCACGAAAGACCGGTTAAGGTCCCTTCGCCACGAATATGACGTCTACTGTTATCTTCAGTCTCGCCATGTTAGAGGTATTCCGTTCGTATTCGGCTACTATCAAGATTCACATCGCGGTGTCGGAGCTCTCATTATGAATTATGTCGGAGAGCCTCTTGGTCGAAGAATGGATAGTAGTAAGAACATCAAATTTACAGCATCTGAACGGTACGTAAATCACCTACTGAGTCCATCCAGAATTTATCTGAGGGGTTTTCAGTACAGCTCTGAGGAACATTCTGAGGGGTATCCATACGAACGGTGTACTTCACAGGGACCTTCGTTCCTGGAATGTGATGTGCAGCGATGCTGGCGAGTTAACTCTCATCGATTTCGACCGAGCCGACCTAGGGGCTTCCAAAGAGCAGCTTTCTGAAGAAAAGGAGCGTTTGCATCGGTTCTTGAAGGGTGAATTTATTGATAAAGATCCCATTATTGGTTCTAAGGGTCTTCCGTCTGACATTGATGAGCGTATTAGGAACCCTTTATATATCCAGACTCGGGATTAGCCACTTGTTCTGGCTGTCAACTTTTGTACGATTTCGAACGGTCAATTAATCCCGACGACCCATTTGTTTGCTCATGAGCTCGAAGCAAACTTAAACAAACTTGATACATACTAATAGGACAGCCTCAACAGCCCAAGCGGCATGTATAGCTGCGTATTATCGCCACTATCAGGCTTGAAAGCAAGGAAGACGAAGATGGAGAATACAAAGCAGTCGTTCGGCCGACCGGCTCACCGGGGAGGTGCGGCCCGCGAACCACCTTTCATTCGTTCCACCATGTCTTTACCCTCTTTTTTATCTTAAAGCACTGCGCTATGCGGAAGCTTTTCATCTTGCTTGTCTTTCTGCTAGTACTGGCTACATATTCTGTTTATCCAGCCTAGCAACGACGACATTCCTTGGGACTAACTACAAATCTGTCGACATCTACGCCTGCTCATTTGGAAACAGCCTGATTCAGCCACTCCGGGTTGTCATCTTGATCGGCAACGAACCCGTTCTCCAACTGATGGTCAATGCGGGCAAGCATTTCCGAAACCGGACGCCACATGTACTCCATCATTCTCTGCGCGGACTGATAAAATCACGCTCGGCTGTGGTCGAATTGAACGAACCTTCTCGCTTGTCATTCCTGTTCTATGATGAACCTGAACCTGGCTGCTTTCCTTCTTTGGCTTCGTGCTCTGTTTCATTCCCTTTCCCGTCTCATCTAAGTCATGATTCGAAGCGAGGAGGTCGCCGTAGTGAGTATTCGAGGCGACGCCGGTGGTTATAGAGGTATTCGACCACTGTGAATGCCTGGGAATGCCCATCGTCGCTGTGGAGTCGCCGGTCTGACTCCCGCCCACTTGGGACCACTCCGCCCCTAGTGTGTATTCTTGTTGGGCGACATCGGTATACTGCGCTGGGACGTAGTCCATCCCGGAGAACGTCAGGCCTCCAGCTAGGTCTGTCATAACCGGAACATCCTCCTCTCTATTTGTGAAGCTATCGGTGTATCTGATGGTAGAAGACATTGGACTGTACCGAACATGAGCATAATTCTTGAACCGAAATATGGACTTACCGTCACAGTTCACTGCTAGATGTGAGTGGTGCGAGGTCAAATGATGGCCTTGTTGATCTAGGTAGGACTTGACGCGTGTGCCTATAAGTGTCTACTTCTCGTGGTTTGATTTGGACACAGCGAAATCATAGTGAGCATCTAAGTTTATACAATATATTTTCTTACCTGATCTCTTCCTGGTTACGCATATGTCAAGAGCGATATGATAATCGAACGCGTTTCACGGCCGTATCCCATCTGTCCTATGTTCCAACCGTGTTCGTCAAGGCATGTCGCTGTGACTCTCAACCGAAGTGCAGTTCACTCCAAAAGCGATGTTCGCACGTTTCTGTCCTTCGGTTGTGCTTTGTGAAGAGACTTAAGGAAGAGACTGCTGCACAAAGTGAACTATACTTATTGTCACCTTTCAATGGCGTCTAGATTTCTGATTGTTCGTGTAAACGCCGGTCAACATATTGAATGGTGTGTATTATTTCAGGGAGACTTTGTGGGGACACATTCCGCCACATGTTTCGGGACGTGTCATTTCACAGAGCGTGAGAAGTTGCTGATGGTGTGCCGGTTCAACATGTACATTTGTGGTAACGGAGTGTTCAAGCTGTTAACACGCCTAGTTACGTTTATCTCTTCGCAATTAATCTTCCGCATAAAGGTGCCCGAGTTTTCTTTATCCTCGGTCATCCACAATCCACTAACAGTCATGTTCAGTTCACGGTTCGTACTACGAATTACCTTCTGCTTGATCTCTCTTACCATCCTTATAGTTCTTCTCGATCCCAAATAGACGAGCTATTGAACTGGGAGATTGCTTCAGCAGTTTCTAAACCTGGGGCTACTGTTGATTACGGCGTAGCTTCCTCCAGACTCCCAGAATTTCTCGTCCCATCGACAAATGCCGCTCCTCCGCCAGCTTCCACCCATGCCGCATCTTCACTCTCTGGCACTCCAAGCGTCATATCATTCGCACACTCCGTAACAGCACGCGAAAATGGTTGGGTCCCTATCTCCAGAGATGGAATCCCCGATCTCTGTGACTTTCACCTTCGGCCTGACCTCATCCTAAAGAATGCGATCCTCCTTCCAGGGCTTGCCGAATACTTTGGGACGATGTGTGATGCGGAGTTGTCCCGGAACCAAGCTCTTCTGGATCTCGATGACCGGCACGAATATTCAAGCGTATCGCGTGAAATGGGACATTCCTTGAGGGAGACATTTCAGCCAACAGTCAACTTTGCCCACGATGTCCAGGAATTCTCTGAATATCGGGAGATTATTGCCGCTGGCACAGCGTCCGCCTTCCTGAATCGCTCGCCAGGTGCCTGGAAGACGGCTCCATTCATATCATGGCGTCGGGATATGTCACGCAGTGCGGACTCTGTCCAGTCCTACATGCACATCGAGCGGCCCCATCTCGATCAACTTCGGGGGACACGCACTGGGCTGTTTACTAGCTTGGAGACGGCAATTGAACAGTCATGCACGCCGTTCCAGGTCTATTACTTCACTCATCCAGGATTCCTGAGTGACGAACTCGTCGCTGCTATGGAAAGTCTCTTTTCCGCCAATGAGCCCATCCCTTGGATGCTCTGTGATTTCCCAAAGAATGACTGCCCCAGTTCTCTAACATCTCTTTGTGGGGAGCATTTCGAAGCCCATGGCATTCCTATCAGTGTCGGGAGGGCTGTAAGTCCGGATTCCGTTGACGTTTCACACATCGTGACGAGTGTCAATTGGGCTCGTACGACTGCCAGTATCACAGTCAAGAAACGTGCCTTGGGCAAGGTGAGTAAATCTCCAACGTGGAAGCTATCTCAAGACGTTGCTTCTGCCCTTTGCAAGATGGTGAGAATAAGGTTCTTTCATTCGGTGCACCTCGCTGAAATGTACCCTCCAGATCTGGATGAAACTCGTGGCTATCGATGCGACTTATGCAACCCTTGGCGACGGTAATCGTGAATACATTTTCATGCGCCATCGCAAATCCCAGACGTTGGTCATGTCAACCTGCCTCGATGTTACACGCAGTCCTAATAATAACAAGAACGCTCCGCACATGAAAGTTCGAATTGGCATGAACATAGCAGCTATGCTCGATGTGGCGGCTCGCGGACGGCTCGCCCAGGCGGAACATGCTCCCGTCGACCTGCCCATATATCCAGTCATGATCGCAGGTTCCGCCAATGTAACCGCCAGTTACCCTCTGTCGAACTTGTTGTATACTGACAGGACTGAAGGATATCTATTGTGCTCCCTCTGCCCAATTGTCATGGAAAGAAGTCCCTGAGCTGTTCGGTTCTATGCCAAGCGACTCAGACCGTGATCCCGCTGCAGCCCTCACAATTCGCGTGCAGAAGCATCTACCGATTCTTGTAGATGGACCAAGCATTCATTTCCGCATGGGCCGCATTGATAGAAGCCCATTCGACGATTTCCATGAAGCTAGAGCATGGCTACGGTCTTACAGTGGTAGTCATGAGTGGATTCCCACACGAGCGCAAGTCGCAGTGGGGGATGTCGGCGGGAATAAGCTCAGGCATGAGTATGAAACGCGCAGGCGCATTTTCTCGATAACCGAATCAGCGATCTTACCTGATGTTTATGGAGTGTTTGCACTGCATGAAAGCCTCAGATTTTTCAGTGAAAATTGTGATAAAAAAACCTACAGATTTTTAACTAGTTTTTTAAGTTAAAAACTATATAAATATATTTAAAACATTTTTACCTATATTGAATATTTCTAAAGATATTTTTAGGAAATTTTAACTTAGCTTAAAATTGCTTAAAATAATTTAAAATAAATTTTAAGAAATTTTAGCTGAAAAAACTTATTAAAAATCTGTAGGTTTTTTAACCACAATTTTTACTGAAAAATCTGAGGCCTTCATGCAGTGTTGGTAACTTCAGATCGCAAAACTCTGTCCACATCCTTTTTCTTCAAGAAATTGGTATCCCACTCCGTCAGTATTTTCGTTATGCTAATGCTGGCGCGGTTCGCATTCAACGTGAGAGGTGTGTACCTCTCTCAACTATTGGCTGTCTATTATCCTAACAAGGATCATCGCTAGCCTTGTGGAGGCCATGCGCACTGCCCTCCGCGCACTTCACAATTCTGGGTATACCCATGGCGCTATCAACACCACGTCGGATCTTCTAGTCTCTGCAAAGCCTGATGGATCTATCAGAATTATGTTCAAGAATTTGTCGGACATGCAATGGTGGTGGCGCAAGGTTCCTCTCGGAAATGTTTATGCCCAAAACCACCAGACATCTGTACAGATTGATTAGTCAAGAATGGATCATCTCATAGGGTTTCTACAATGAGATTACAACAGTTTGTAGTATCCAACTGAAATCCACGATAAGGAATCATCAGGCTTCTCGATTGTCGTTGACAAGCGCGCCAATATTAGCAGGCATACTATCGACTCCAATGATTTCGCCGTCATCAATCAGTTCGCCACTAAGAAATGATTCTAAGCGTGCGACTTCCTTCTCAATGTCGGCCGGAGTGGGCTTAGTACTCGCCCGATCGAAGTCGATGATAGAAACGCGACCACGACTGTCAATCAGGATATTCCATGCCCGCAGATCACGATGTATAACTCCCGCTGCGTGAATTGCGTTCAGCGCGCGCCTTAGTTCCTCCCTGATCAAGACCAATGTCAGTTGACGATGATACGGCGAAATGTGGCTCACTTTTCGTTATGGGTTATCCTTCCGTTTCGCGCTGCAAGATTGTTCCCGGCGTTACCCAACACCAATGCGCCAACATTCCGATGGCCGTCTTGATAAAACCCAAAAAGCCTAGGAATGCATTCTACGCCGGCAGCTTCTAGATGCGCATAAACGGAATACTCGTGTCGCAAGCGACATAGGCGCTCAAATGTTGTGGCTAGCTTCACGACCACTGGGCCGTGCTTCGCCTTCGGGACCGTCGCATTATACACATCGCCCGTAGCGCCTCGACCAAGTCGCGAACCCAGGACTAAAGTGATGTAACTGGAGGACGGATACACTGCTAGACGTTGCTTTCCCGGTTTCAGGAGTACCGACGGCGTAGGCGAGTTGTAGATTCCTGATCTGATGTACACGGCGAGGGTAAGATGACGCTGGAAAGAGACATGCAAGGCCTTAGCGAGTTTGTCAGCGAATGGTTTGATCTCAAACGTAGACGTCAATCACCTCAATTTGCTTGACGGTTCCCCCGATGGTCCTAGATGCTGCGGCTTCAGCTTTTCTTGGATGCTCAGGAGCCTAAGAAATAGTTGAGTACCATTGGTATCGCAGATGGCGAACCCACCTTCCCCTTCGAGACCGTCGACGACTAAACAGGAACAGGTGAAAATAGATATCAATCACTCAAACAAGACCTACCTTTTGTGTCTTGGGTTTCCGCGGACGACGAGTTTTCGATTTCTTATTCGGGAGCTCCGCGTCTACGTTGGGGGATAACGGCTTCGATATGGGCGAAGTATCGCGTTCTGCCAACACAGGGTGAAGAGCTTCAAGCCGCTGTAAAATATCGTCTACAATAGCCAGATGTATACCAGCCCATACTTTTCCGTACGCCGGGGCCTTGCAGTGGCAAACATCGAATAATTCAGACAAGAAAAGTGTCTGAGTCTCACGATGACGAATTCTGATGCGTAGATAGTTTCCGCAGTCAAAGATGATGACTGATGCATCAGTTCGCACGGCGTTAGCCCACGCCTACAGAATTATGAGGACCCATCCCACGAGAGCTCAGAAATAACTTACTCTTTGAACGTAGAGCGCGGGTTGGTTGCGCCATTCTACCTTGCCAATAGGAACTACTCTACCTGGCGCGTGGTATTCCACAATTGGCGAAGCAATTCGCGTGCTCCTCCGAATCCCTCTCTCTCGCTGTGGTGCTGGCATAAGATCTGGCAAAGACCACGGCGGGTGAGGGCTGTCCAGAGGACAAACAGTCTGTGCAGGCGAGGGGCTTTGAGGCTTCGAGTTCGAAACCCACGGGAACGTATCCGTCTCGCTGAGTGCATCCATGCCGCGCAAAACGTCGTGAGCGGAAGGGCAGAAGAAGACGCCAACTGCAAAAAGACGGTAATGTTTCCATAAAGCAAACAGTTTTGGGAGCGTGGCGGAAGAATGTCGCTCCAGGAGTGCTGGTCGTGCGGTACTGTAATCGATGCAGCAGAGAAAGTAATTCTCAGTAAGGAATGTATTGGAGGAGTGAGGATCGCATGTATCTAGACGCGCACGGGCCCACGCCATTGCTGGTGCAGCAGTAGGTGTCTGCGGATGGATGAGGACTGTAGAAGCAAGTTGAGAAGCAGTGTATCCTGGACCGAACATCTGTATCTTGGCGATGGCTTCCGACGTGTTCATATCATTTTGTTGCCTATACCACGACGTCGAGTCCCCGAACATTGAATCTGTAAAGTGAATATGTTCCCTAGCACTGGCCAGCTTCTCGTCCGCAAACCTGGCGAGCTCCGTTATCAGACCAGCATGACACTGGACGCGTTTTAGAACGAGATTGTCATCGATGTGGGTGTCGAGGAAGTCTCCAGGCGCGTGTTTTGGAACCACAGGACGGGCACCATCGCGACCAAAGTGAGGAGGACTCAGATTCAGAAACTCATCTTCGCGAGGACACGTTGCAGCCATGGTAGGTTCGGGAACATGAAAGCCAACCGCCAACAATATATAGGCGTAAAATTCCCACGCACGGATTCTTGTTGATCACGAATTCCCATCAACCATTATTGATGGCACCCTTGACAGGCGGCTGTCAGATTAGACATCTTTCCGAGCGGAACGCGCTTCGGTGAACGTTGCAAGAACGTTGTTAACGACAAGCACATATGAATCGAATGCTAAGTGTAGTCGCAACAGCACAGCGTTGGCTGGGATCTTTGCCGTGATGCCGAACAGACGTTGGACAATGCGGACCGGCTCTCCATGGATTGTGCAGGATTATAAAATTCATGCAAGTCCTAGTCAGCCAAGCAGCCCTAACCCGCCCTACCCCTCTGTATCAAGCTGGCGATCCCACAGGCCGTTCATTCGAGCAAACCAAAAGGCACAACCATGACCAAGTTCTCGCAAGATCTACACGGCGCGCCACCTGTAGCAGAACACATAGAAAAAAATTGATTCACGATAAGTATCAACGCTCGGAATACTAAAAGAACCTCGTCGAGTCAAATCCAAACAAAATCCAGTAAGTACAAAGTTCAAACACACACAAGTCAAAACTGAAAGTTCATTCGGACGCCGTTCTATGTCGAGTATCAATGAGTGTAGGCTCAGGAAAACACCGATAACGCACGTTAAAACTTCCTAAGCAGCGACCAAAATATACCGCGTGTCGGGTGTGTAGCAAAGCCCATTATCCAGGCGGACGCCGCACGTAGACAGCTGGTTGCAATTGTGGCCACAACTATACACCGTTTCATCGGTCACCGGTCAAAGTTCACACCCGCCGAACCTGGGTGCTTACCCTGCGCGGTCGCAGAACGCAACATTCGTCGTCGTCGCGAGGCAGTTCGTGTTCGGGGCATTGAGGCATGCAGGCTCCTCCACAGACATTCTGGGCCCGTTGGCAGCAGTAAGTGACTTTCGTAACCTGCGCATTGCGCTGGGCCAGCGGGTTGTGACTTTCGGTGCCCCCGATGAAGGTCATTAGAGTTGCATTAGAGCGACAAGGGGGATGGCGCGGGTAGGAGGAATTGTCGCGACGTTTCACGCCGACGCGTCTGACACATGATCTCGTGTCAGCCTGCTTCCTACCATCATCTCTGTTTTTGCCGTCTGAGGGCTCGCGAATCCTTACCTCTGGAAACGACTTCGGCGAGTCCTGGATTTCTTGCCCCACCCACCCGACCGCAGATGAGGAGCAGGATCAGAGGGAGCGAGAGATTTATGAGATGGCCGGATGTTAGAGCAGGAGGGATGGTGATCGGATCCATCCTCCTGCTCGCCACCAGGACAGACCAAGGCGGGCCCGACGGTCGTTACCCAAGGCGGAACGTCGGCGGCACCCGCTTGGTCTCCTCCTCACCCAACTCACAGCATCTGGTGTCTCATGAATCTATACTCATGGATAGAGGTAAGTACAACAGTTTGTACTTACAGGAGTCAAAACAGAGATTGAAGTGAAGATGAGGACAGTCGTGAAAAGTCAGCGTCCATCGTCGCTAGCCAAGTGCCAATGGTCAAACTCAGCATCCGTCATTATGATACCAGTCTGATGAAGAAGATCAGCATACTTAGGGATGGAACACGAGAAGTAGCGCTCACGACGTGAAGCGAGTGCCGCAAATACGAACTTGGTGAACACCCGGGAAGAGAACTGCATGGTGAGTTGGGGTTGAAGGCGGACGCGCACCTTGGCTCTTATACCGTTGGGTAGGCTCTATAGAATTCCAGACAGCCGGGAAACCTTACTTTGTCGCTGGTGTCCTCCAAGCATAATACTTGGCACCTATAGCATATCATATAGCCAGTCTTGCGAATTCCAGTGGTACTATGATGCTCTTTAACGTACCGCGGAAACGAACCAGGGGGTCTAAGAACGCTCTTCAATCATATTTGGGACGCCACCCCGGTGGTCACAGAATAGTTCTTGACAGTGCCGAATTCGTGATGGTCATGTCATAAGCATGAGCAAGAAGAATGTGGCGCGATCCCAAGACACTGGAACTTTCCAAAGGACGATAACACACATGTGTAGTGCAGGTTGAACAATAACCTCTCGTATTGTAGCTTGGAGGATCCAGACATGGCAGTAGGATGCAGAATTGATTTCAAACTCCGATGTCTTCCTGCCGCCCATCTACCGCCATCATGATTGAGTCGAGTCAATGGACGGATCGACTACCAGAGGTAAATATGCAACAAGGACACTCTGCTGCTTTGTCCACCAGCGTGTGCCAGCAAGATGGCCTGTAAAAGGATTGTATGTATTCTATGAAACCGGAAGCTCCGCTCCTCAAGGCGCGAGAGTACTGTACGAATGCCTATGATAGGATATACGTCAGTCAGTCCAGCCAAGTTCCTAAGTTCACACTGAGCCAGTCACAGACTTCAACTCCATGGCGCTGACGCCGTGCTTCTCTAAGTCTTCACGTTTCAGAAGGACACCAGGGTGCAGGATGTTGGAGGTGAGAACGATCATAGCACCGTCTAGTACGTCTGGCATCGTTAGCTTGACGCCAAAAAGATAGTAGAGAGCTCTAGCCTGAGAAACGTACTAAAGTAAATCTCGGTCGTGATAATACGGCCAGTCCATCCGTCGATGAGCTCTATCGTACGGTATACAGCCCTGTCAACGTTTTAGTCTACATGTCGAACTTGGATTGTAACAAGGGTACTTACCGGATGAACATGCACGTCGTGCTAAACAAGAGACCAAAGCTCTGGAGCTTGAGCTTCAGTGTCAAAGCGCCTCGTACCGCACTCTTTCCAGGTAAAGGAGCGTTCGACAAGTACTTACTCAATAACACAAACGGTATAAACCGTAATCGTAACTGCCAGTGGAAAACATCCAGTCAATCAATAAATCATACGCCGGGGAAAGAAAACACACCCATCTGAAAGACGATACCGCAGACAACTGAAGCCTCTGAGAATCAGGCGCTCCATGATGAGGAAATTCGCCGCGAGCAGAGGTGTAGGCGCGAGAATCATGCATGTTAATCTGCGAGGAGCCTCAGTCAATATCAAGTTATAAGATGTAAGGCTTACTGCATCTCATAAGGCTTAGGATTCCCGGGACCAGAGCCGCGCGCCCCAGCACATCACAGCAGTCCCCAGGAGCCTGAACGCGATGGCTTGGCCGACGTGTATCACTGCCTCCGAGTGAGTTCAATAAGCGCCTAAGTTGAAAGGAAAGGAAAGCAAACGCACGCGTCGATAAACCAAAGAGTAAGAGAAAGGTAATTTGTCGGGGATGTAGCCGTAGAAGCTTCTGACGGCTATGTAGTGCTATTTAGGTGGATGAGGTATAAGAGAACAGAGGTACTTGCCTACATGGGCAGCCATTGGGGACAGGAAAAAAAGAAGGGGTGATGGATAGGTCTTTTAATTTGAGCAAATCAATCGCACTTTATATGAAGTAGTGAGATTAGGTGAGCATCCCGCAGGTAGAAGCGCATTCTCCGACGGTTACACGATTGATGCGAAGTTGCCGCATACAGAACTGAGAAATCACAGGAAGGCAGAGTTATTACAGAGTCAAGTGGTAGGTGAAAGACTTGAAGTTGAAAGCAAGAAGATGGAGACCGGGCCCGGTGTACACGCTTAACTTCCAGATATGGGTACTGCCCGCCTAGCTCAATCGGATAGAGCGGTGTCGGGTGATATCCCATTTTCATCCACAAAATTTTGCAAACTTACCCAGAAGCACCTTGGACCTTTTCCGACCCTCAAGAGTTGTCTACACACTTCAGCAATTCTCTCGGATGTTTTGTGTTCTTGCCACCACAAGGCAGTTGAAAGCAACAAGTCGAAATTGAACGAATGAAGGATCATTCGCATCTCATAATGGTCCTTCTAGCTCAATCGGATGAAGCATCAGGATCTTACGGTATTGTTGTTCTACTCGTGAGCTTTGACTGTTTTCTTCAAACGAGGGTGACGAGCTCCTCACCTCCACTTCAAGTCTTATTCATTGCAAGTCGCAGGGTAAATTAAATCCACTGATCTCGAATGTAGACAGGACGGAGGGTTGTAGTGGCGCACATCACGGAAAGGAGGTAGGGCTTTATGACCAGAAGGACACTTTCGCAAGGATCCGGACATACGACGTTCAACTACCTGGCGCATTCGGGCCTTCTGCTCTGGGCGCGAGCCACAAAGTTTCTTGGTACACAGCGATAATGGTTGGTTCACGCTTGTGTCCGGGTAAACATATCGATATCAAGGTTGTAAATGGGAGAGGCGTATGAGGAAGGAAAGATGAAGAAACCCCACGTCAAATGGGGAGCGAATAGTCGAGTATGCAAGACATATATGTAATGTAAGAAGTACTTTTAGTTGCCAGAACCGTCACGGATCACTCATCCTTGCCCTCGGTGCTCGAGCCCGCTCTAAATCAACGTCCGTCCCGTAGTGTTGGGCACGCTGGCGAACCTCAGAGAGGAAGCGAAGGCCGTGTCCACGAATGGTCTGGACGCGAGTAGGCGTAATACCCTAGGAGTGCTCATGAATGGTTACAAGAAGAGCTCACCGTGATGGTACGAAGAAACCCTCGCAACGCGTTGGTGTAAAACTCGCAATCAGGAGAGCCATATCGATGAAAGCATACGCAGCAGCAGGATGCCCCGATACGTCTTGAGACTTCGCTGACCCGTACAGGATGAGAAAGGTGCATAGCGCATTCGTCACCAGCGTCATGGCGTAATAAATCAGCATCCAATTGACCTTGCTAGCGGGGTTCGCGCTGACGGTGATGAGGGCCACTAACTGCCACACAGAAAAGTCAGATGGGAAAAAGTATTTTTAATTTTGAGTACTAAAAGGCTCACTTGTTTCAGTAATGAGGCAAAGACTCGGTATAGCAACAACGATCGGACTCCCACCCAGCAGCGCCAAATCTACTCACTTGAATCAGCAATCAAAAAGGGGCGAGCACTGATGCATGATGTGAATACACACACCAATATCGCGTCCGCGAGAATCGTAGTAAGAACCGACTGCTAGAGAAACCGACATATCACCGGAAAGGTAAAAGTCGAATTCGTTCTCCGATGAAAAAGTCACCGACGAATTTCCACTGGAAAGCTGCAATAATCGTGTTGGCAGACCACAGGAAGGCGACGATGCCCGCCAAGGTAATTCGTTTCCGCTTTGGCTGAGGGCTCTGAGCTACCGACAAAGTCAATAAGTATGCGGAAGCGAATGAGCATGCTAGTTACCGAGATAGTATAGGGCGATGGAGAAAATGTACGTGTGGATGCCGTAGCAGAATATGAGGAGAATCGCAGAGTGTAGGTTTACCGACATGATCGACTGGACATCGGCTACGGTGAGCCCGTAGTCCTCAAATGTGGCGGACATGGCGATTCTTTGTTAAACCTACAGACACATCTACCTCTTTATATGTCGGAACGAACGTTGATCGTGTTCAGCCCATACACCCACTGTTATAATTAGTACTCGTCATTGACGGATCGTATCACCTGCACCTACAACGATGGCGAACAGTCCGATGGATTCGTTGGAGCTTGAAAGACGCGCAAGTGCCAAGTGGTGGCGTCGGCAGTCGACCAAGGTCGATGTTCCCGGTTTGCTCGCGATGTTTCTACAAGCTTCTCGTGAACATACGGACTCATACCAAGAGAGTTGGCCCTACCTGTATGACCTAGACGAAACTATCATGTCAGGCCGACCACCATGGATCCAATCTCTTTGTCAACTTCGCGCACGCCGCTGAAACGAGAGGAACTGGCAAGATACTATCGTTATGGCTAAATTTGAGAAGCCAAGTCTTCCTAAGGCAGACGAAATCGCTGAAACATCGGTGCCACTGATGGGCAAGGGCCATAGACGAGCCAAGGCATTGCGCGATAGAATGATAGTGCAACGATGATGAATTATCTGTGATACAAAAGCTGTTGGCCACCACGGAACTTGGGCGTCGTCGCGCATAAATATAGCTGGTGGATAAGTCAGCGAACAGGCGACGAGACGAAAGAGATGGCACACACGTCTTATCCTTCTCCTCCTGCCCAAGCAACGCCCGGTGTCTCGTCGTCTTTTCACCAGGCAAAACCCTATTTGGCCCAAAAACCCGCGCAGGTTCTAGCGCCCAGCGATGTATATCCAGTTGGACTACACGAAATTGGCTGACGTCGTGTTGGAGAGCTGTTCCGCACGGCGAGAAAGACGCGATGCCGCGCTGTGGGGTGGTCCTCGTAGTCGATGTAGGGGTTACTGCTGCGAGGATGACGCGCCGGTCATGGTCTTTGTCGTACGCGTGATTGTCGTCTTCGATAAATCTGAGGCTGGCCAGAAAGCCGCAGGCCCTCCGTCGATGGTGGTGGTTGTGATCAGAGCTTTCGATCGCCAAAATAGGCGCACATGGCTTGGTCAACGACCACCATGTCCATCATCATTTGCAATCCTATCCAAGGGTATGTCTCAAAAAAAATTAAGTACACAATGCCGATTAAAGATTTTCGCCCAAGATCCGCGGACCTACCCCCCCCCCTCTGACGTCATATCTATCACGTGATGCGCTATTTACCGCTTTGAGACGACGCGACGCTCTTTCTTCCCACCAAAACGTACCCATTGCCGAGGGTGCTCCCAGTCCTGATCCCAGTGCTTGAGGACGCTCTTCAGCACAATCCGTCGCGCCGTCCAACATCATCTGTCATCCATCATCATCACCGAGCCTCAGCCTCAGTGCTTTCGTCTCTTTCCCTCTCTCTCGTTTCCCTTACAGTTGTCGCATTTCCATCCGGACGGTGCGTAATCCAAGTCGAGGCACATTTTGTGATACTGATTCATGTTTAGCCCATTTAAATCAAAGAGAAACGATTAACACACCCAAACTGTCTCACATCCCGGGCGTGCACATCTGACAGCTGCATCTTTTTCCTCCTCTGCGACTTTCTCCCCACAGACGCACTCGCCGAGTATGTCAGTGACCTGGAATTGTGCGCGCTTTCGTGTTGACCTGCGTGTAGCACCATCCGGAACCGCCACCACCGCACTGGATGCAGGATCGGTCGGCACTCCCTCGATGGTTTCTGGCGCTGACGCGACACCTATGAGCGTTGTCGCACCCTCCCCTGATACATTAGACATTGGAACACCTGCGAGTAAGGTGTCCTGGGCACTCGCTGCGTGGGCATCAGAAACTTGGGATGTTGCTGTCGTGTTTGTCGGCTCATCCAGAGACATACGGTCGGTTTCCTGGTTCGGTGGGTCCATCCGTTGCTCCGTGAGTTTCGCTGACATCGCCTCGCCAGTCGAACTCCCTGCTCTTTGCCACGTCTCATCGACTGAAACATACTCAAGCTCTTCGTCTTCGTCCCATCGCCTCACCTTTTCAATGTCGTCGTCGTCGTCGTCGTTCGGCCAAGCACTTTCTTCATCAATAACATCGTCGTCCTCTGGATATTCTGCCCCATCATCTGGCAAGATATCATCATCACTGTCGGTTACAACGCGGCGCTTGGGTTTGGGCTGCGGACGTGGACGCGGCTGAATTAGCGGTATGTTGGTATCATCTTCATCTTCTGCTGAAGCTTCGTCCTGATGTTCCGCGAGCAGACTATCACTATTACGGCTTCGAGTACATTAGTGCATGCAATATGATGAACTTGATCTCTTACCTCTGGGCGAAGCTCGTACTATGATCTGCTGATATTACAAGCCTCTTAGCTCTGTCCTTTGCTGCTCGAGGTTTCGGTACTTTGTATCGGTTGCGGTATTTTTCTTTCATCGCCTCCTTTTCTGCGCCGGTGATGATCCAGTCAGCTTCGTACAGTCGAAGGTCAACATTGGCGTGTTTCTTCAGGTAATGCTCGCGCGCGTGATACTTCCAAATTGCCGGTGCCTTTTTGTCCTTCTTGATGCAGATCTGACATGGAATAGGGACGTTCGAACAAGGATTCTTCTCGTTGGACTCGGCTGCCGCAGCGTACCGAAACCCTCGCGTCTCGAGCGAATCAAACACGACACAGCCTGTTGTCCGGTCACGATCGACTTGAGGATTTGCACCCTTCGTCAAATAGAACAAACATTGTGGTGCTGGGGATCCGCACAGCCCACACCGTTTGCCATCAAGGCTTTCATTTAAAAGGTGAGCGCCGATATGATTGAGGATTGACGGCGCTTTGCCGAGGTCGAGAGGGATGGATTTTTTGGTGCAGAACTGACAGTACACTACGCCGCTAGTATGATGGCGCGGTGTGTTTGATTCACAGGCAAAGCATGCTTTCCCTGTTTATCGTTGGTGAGTACATATATATATTTCAGACATAAACAGATACTTACCGGATGCCTCGAGGTAGGGAAAATTCTGTGTTCTCTTGACTGTAGGTATGAGTCTGTCCTTCTTGGACAATGACGCGTTTGTAGACACCGAGTTGACGCGCCGTACCAGATCTCGACCAAACGCAACAAGTTCAAGACTGTCCAACAACCAGAACGTCTTACCAACATCGGGAACTGCCAGCGTTGGCGTGATGGCCTGGACGAACTGGCCCGGGACGGTATAACATTCGGGCTGAGGACGATTTCGACTACGCCAATCATGCTTCAGCGAAGCGTCGTCTTCCTCTGTCGCAGGTACGAGATCAATGATTTGGAATGTGACAGATACTCCATCCTCGGCCAAGACGTTGATCTCGATGTCGTCTACTGAAGAACTCCCGATACAAATGTCGGTGATTGATCCAAGGCACAGAAATAGTGTGTCTTCGCAGGATAGCATAGACGTGATGGTATCGCCGGGCTCAAGGACAGCGGACAGCTCATCGTCGCGGATCTGCTCGGCAACGGTAGACGGCTCACGCGTGCGGTCCATACTGTAACGGCTGATCTCTTGTACCCGTTTCAGACGGTCCATGGAACTGGTCTTGTTCCGATAGCGTGAGTGCAGTTTGATAGCTCGAGCCTTGCTAACGCGTTTGCCGTCCATCACAACAGATCGCTCAAATGAACGCTGCGTAACTTCGGAGATCGTCATGGTCTCATCCTCTGCCAGCTGGTCTTCAAGCTCCCGCACACCGGAGTCATCAAGATCCTCACGGGTTCTGTCGTCCTCGGAGTGAGCTGGGGTGGAACGCCGAACAGACTGCCCTGGCTCTACTTCTGCATCGTCGGCCTCGCCTTCATCCGCGCTTTCACCTTCATCACCGTCAGGATCTTCATTGTCGTCCCCGTCAAGTGCTGCACGGAGAAGCGGCTTCCCAAGCGGGGAAAATATGTCAATGACACGCGTATCCGCTTCAAGGGCATCCAGGTGAGGGATCAATTCTGGGATCTCATCTCTAACCAATCGCTTGCCACTCTTCCAGCACGTTAACGGGGTGACGAGAGAAAGGGAGACATCTGCTCGCCATGCTGCAGGGTTGATGTGGTCGACCTTCGAGGTAATCTCGATGCCATCTCTACTGACACCGGGGAGTTTCAGTCGCCGAGGACGGCTATCCCATTCTGGCTTCTTGACCAGGATGTTTGACACCTCGACCGTGCCAGTCAGGCGAGTTGCCAGCTGAAGAAGATCTACATTCGCGTCGGTGCCGATTATCGTTCGTAGGATACCGAATAACGTCTCCAACCGGTCTGTACCCAATAAAATGATCCAAAACTTCCCCTTCGGATTGTCCACTTTCCCCTTCACGACGCAGAAGTATACATTCTTGATCATCATCATGATGTCGAGGTACAGAAGTGTCGCGAAGAACTTGCTTCCAGAGTGGCGGTACATGACCATTGCAACGTGAACTGCTGCACTGAGGTACTGGAGCTGCTCGGAGAGTGTAAGGTCGACGCAGATGTAGGGGAATATGAGGTATCGGAAGAATCTGCCCAGGAGTCGTAGAGCATTGCGCGTCTCGACATCATCTGGCGTTCCCGTCTCTAATGGAGGTAGCGACCATATGTCGCGCATCAGCTGGTATGCCAGTGGGACATCCTGCTTGTCGTCAGGTTTGAATAAGGAATCTATATGTTCGCGTGTACTGCCGGCCTGTCTAAGATGCTTCTTGATGATAGATGGAGTGATGTGGCGGTCTAGGACATGGATTCCTCGCTTCCGAAGAAGAAGGTTGCGGATGCGTTTGAAGACGTGTTTATAGTCTTTGTCGCATGTAATGTCATCATCACCGACCAGAAGATTCATAAAGGTAAGGCGACTGAGCAGGGAATGTATTGGGGAGGAGGGAGATAGTGGTCGCTTGCAGGTAATGTCGATAAGTGCACCACCGCTGATACGCACAGTACAAACTGGCTACAGAATAGGCATATTTTGCGATTTCTGTACGACCTCTTGTAGGAAAGACATGTATACAAATACATTATAGTACTTGGGAAGTCTATCAAAGACTTCTAGGAGACTCTCTTAGGACGCGAAGAGACTCCAAGGTGGCCATTACGCGCCTATGGACCGAACTCCCGAATCAACCGGAAGTTCCCGTAACGTTCTACAGAACTCTAAACGTGCCTGAATATCAAATACTCAATGCGCCCGGATGCAACATATGCATCCGTCGGACAATCGGACTTACAATCCTGGTTGTTTCCTTTCCAAGTACTCGGATACGATGTATTCACTATAGTATCCACCCGAACACTAGGGACATGTTCTGAACCACAGAGCTCGTTCAGAAAGACCTTTGCAACGAGACTACTGCATTCATCTACTTGAACTTGGGGATCCATACGGACCCTCAACCCCGAAAGCTGTGAGTCAGACAGGACTCCGGAATCA
>QLPD01003100.1:0-37384 GCA_003314085.1 Hymenopellis raphanipes
GTACGCCAGATGCCTAGACTTGAACAAGCTGGGAAAAGGTCGTTTACAACTCCAAGAGCTCGAAACCTCGTTCGTTATCGGCCGTTTAGTCGCATAGCGATAACCATGAACCTGACTTGTACCCGCGCTCAGAGGAATTCCTAACTGTGGCCTATCGATCTCACGGCTCATTGACCCGAATCGGGCATGTGCAACAGGTCGTTTTTCCCCGGTCGGCGGTGGGTGGCGTGAAACTGCATATAAAAAGACGTGGGGCTTCTTTACGCGTGTGCTTTGCTCCCACATGTCATCCAACGAGAAGCATCCCAACACTGTAGACAGCAAACAGGCTGATTCTACAGATGTCGAGTCCGCCAATGAGTTCCCTCGCTCAGAGCCTCTCGCTACGGGCACTCTTCAGCGACAGCTGAAGAACCGTCATGTCGCTATGATTAGGTATGTTACATACTCCTCTCCAGTCTCAAGACCCTCCGCTGACGACGTCGTAGTATTGGAGGTATGCATCGTCTTCCACCTGCTCACAAGCCCGCCCTGACACGCATATGCAGGCGTCATCGGAACTGGTTTATTCCTGGGTAGGTCGGCGTTTCGTAAATGGAGACAAGGCGCTCAATGCACGCCGTTAGGAACTGCTACTTCGTTAAGGAATGGTGGCCCGATTGGTGAACTTCGCGCGTTCATACAGTTTATGCTGTTCTCTCATCACTCTGAAAGGTCTACTCCTTGGATACATGACTGTGGGAACGATCTGCTGGAGTGTTATGGTGCGCGCATCCGCTCTAGTTCCATTCGCATAGTGGATATTGAAATACTGATAGGTTTCGTTGGGCGAGATGGTCGCATATCTACCTATTCCTGGCGGTCATATCAAACTCGCAGAACGATTCGTCGATCCCGCCCTTAGCTTCACGATGGGGTGGAATTACTGGTGTGTAATTTCGACATGGACGATATGCGGCCTTGCTTGTCATGCTCACATGAACCCTAGGTACAATTGGGTCATCATCCTTCCAGCCGAACTGAGCGCTTCCGCTGTCCTCATCAACTACTGGAACAAAAGCGTGAACAATGCTGCTTGGATTAGTATCTGTATGATTGTTGTCATCGTCATTAACATGTTCGGTGCCGGTACGCCACACTATGGATCAAGGCGGGAGATTCACTGAGTGATTTTTGTAGGTGTGTATGGAGAGACAGAATTTGCATTTGCATCGATTAAGGTTATTACGGTGCGATGCGACTCTTGCAGTGTCTAACTCATCCACCTCACCTGTTACGCCACACACACAGATCACTGGGCTCATCATCTTAGGCATTGTGCTGGACCTCGGCGGTGAGTTCTGCAACATAAGTGTCAACTTGTATATCTCATGCGCACGCTAGGTGGGCCCAATCACGACCGCCTTGGTTTTCGCTACTGGAAGCATCCTGGACCCTTCGTTCAATACAAGGGCATCGCCGGCGCTGAAGGGAGGTAGGCTTTTTAGACGTTAGGGTTATAGCACTGTTTGACGGCGTGAAGGTTCTTGGGTTTTGTTGCCGTTTTAACACAAGCCGCATTCTCCTTCATTGGTACAGAGATCGTTGCCGTACGTTGTCTCATTCGTATCTACTGATCTCCACGCTGACTGGCGGGACGCTCAGATTGCAGCAGGGGAAGCGAAGAACCCGAGGTGAGTGTAACGTTGCGCTAAAGCACAGGTCGTCTCATCCTCATAATAGACGCAATCTCCCTAAAGCCATCCGACGTGTCTACATTCGTATCCTTCTATTCTATATTGGAGGTCCGTATAATATACTCGCCGTTATTCAGTATTGACAGTGGCTACAGGAACCATCATTATCGGCCTTCTGGTGCCCTCAGACAACGAGGGCTTAGACTTGGGGGATGGGACTGCTGCCTCCTCCCCGTTCGGTTCGTTGATTTAATCAACTTTGTGTGCTCTGAATGAAGTCTCCGATCGCAGTCATTGCCATAAAAAATGCTGGGATCAGCTCTTTACCCTCGGTACGTTTTATATATTCTTTAGCCTCTTGCCCGTGTTCGATGTATATTAGGTCGTCAATGCCGCCCTTTTGACCTCTGCTTGGTCTGCCGCATCCAGTGACCTGTACACTAGCTCGCGCGCCCTTTGTAAGTGAATGCAAGCCACGTTACGGTGAAGGCTGACCCATCCTCTTTCGTAGACGGTCTCGCTGTTTCTAGCAATGCTCCGAAGGTGTTTATGAGGACGACGCGCAAGGGACTTCCCTTTGTCTCCATCATCTTCTGCTCGTTGTTCTCAGGTTTAGCCTACATGGGTGTCAACGATTCAGCGGGTAAAGTCTTCGGTTGGTTTGCGAACATGACTTCTGTAAGTCAGATCGCTCTAAATTTGAAAAGCTATTGAGATGACGATGACCATGTTTCGTAGGTCGCTGGTCTGATGACATGGTTCGGGATATCTCTCACATACATTCGGTTCTACGCGGGACTTAAGGCTCAACATTTTGATCGAAGTACAATGCCGTTCGCGTCCTCCCTACAACCTTACGCTGCCTGGTATGCTATGATTGCATCGCTCGTCATTTGTTTCGTAAGTCTTGAACTCTTGAACACTTGTTTCCTGCACGCACACTCATACCTGCATTCTACAAAGTTCAGCGGATGGTCTGTATTCCTGAAGGATAACTGGGACCAGGCAACGTTCGTTACGAACTACTTCCCACTTATGTTGTTCCCCGTCCTCTACATCGGAGCCAAGCTCTATTACAAGAAGCCCTGGGTCAAAGCTGAGGATATGGACTTCGTCACAAATATCGCCGAAATCGAAGCCGAGATGTAAGTACGCGTTTCTTCCGAGAGAGCACCATCTGATCCAGTCTCAAGGTATGATGAGCCGCCACCAAGGAATAAGATCGAAGCATTCTGGGCTTGGCTGGTGAGTATCCTTGGATGCTACTGTTGATAACAATTCTTAACCTTCTGCCAACAGATGTGATACCTGATACGCTTCTGCACCGCACCTTTTGAGAATAGACTGTACTCGATAATGCGAAAACTCATACAATCATAATCCGCTTTAATTTTCAGATTTACACGGCAAATACAGTTAACGATGCCGTTTGAAATATTGTAGAACGATGAGTGCACGTTAAGTACAGGGCAGTGGATATAAGTAAGGACACGAATGAGTGGACGTGAACGATCAAGCAATATTACTACGAGCACGACGTGATGATATGCAATAATAAAAAGAAATGAGGGTAAAAGATGGTTAGATCCTCTATGTCTTCGACGCGGGTATGTGCAGATTGATAGCTACATTAAAGACGGGTAAGGAAAGGACCGAAACGACGACTAAAACATACCTCGGAACCAGTTCAGGGCATCAGACGAGGATGGGGCATCGAAGTACAGTATCGCCTTATTGTCCACGAGCCGTAAAGCTAGAGGGTTGTCAGCATAACGAACGACGCAATAGGATGAAGCCTACCATTGCCATGTACTATACTTGCGGGTTGGGGTAACGTTTGCATTCGTAGCACCGCCCAAAGATCAACAGCAGAGTGTGGATCTTGGCCCTCTGATGGATCCCTGCATAACACAAGAAGATCATTGCATAAAATGCCTACCAAAGGTCTTGGTGTCAATTCTGGAGCTAAGCAATCCACCTGGACGGATGACGCATCCCCTTGAGCATTAATGGCTTCGAAGGACACCACCGCCTTTCGGACCACACGAGTCAACAGCAGCGTACCATCCATAATAAGGCGACTGGTAATCACCACTAATCAGCAAAGCTCAGAGCGCGAGAAACCAAACTCACCGATGCGGCTGAACCAAAGGACTGGGGAACTTGCCCCGTATGCGCGATTGCCATTGTACCAACTTCCGTCGAGATTCAGACTCACGCTTTCCTTCATTCATGTTGTTGGCCAGCAACGAAATTTCAGCTAGCGCCCGATCTAGTGGATCTTCAACAAGTTCATAGCTGGGTGGTGTGCTCCTTAGCAATTCCTCAAGCTGCGTAAAATGAGGTCACGTTCAAAGAAAGCCCACATCAACTTACGAGAAGACGGTATCGCGGTATCCGTTGCACTGGAAGTAAGAGGTAACCCTCGAGATTCAATTGCGAGTGACGAGGATTCAGCCTGCAACGTTTGAGATACGCTCGTATTCGTTTGCGTTGGCTGCTGGAGAGATTGGGCAATCCCGCCGGACCAGCACTACTGTCAGCAATGCCGGGAGCTGAGACAGCCGACATCGTCAACCCGAACCCAACTAATTGAGCTGTGCTCGAGGACGGCGATAATGTACTCCCCGGACTTGAATTTCCCGACGGTTGTCGATCAGAAGTCCAGTATTTCACCCTTTGAACAGAACTGTCAAAGTTGCTGGTAACATATTAGCATCAAACGGAGAGTCATGGTAGAAAAACACACTTGATGTAACTGGAATACATCTTCATGAATGCGGCATGCTTGACGAATATATTCCCAACAGCCTTAGCTACGTTTAAAGCGAGCTGGCCGTCGACATCAGGATCCTGCTGGCCGGCTGGTTTCATGAGAGGAGCAGCTGCCATCTCAAGAGCGGGAAGAAAACTTTCTTTATGGAAAGAAAAGAGAGCGTCCACGCCATTGAAAACAACTTTCCTCTCTGCAGCGGGCACAACAGTCTCTTTGCTTGAACTAACGCCCGTGAGCATGTTGACCGGGGCGCAACCGGGCTTGATATATATATCCATGAGTTCCTGCAAGCCCTTGACGTAGGTACGTTCGGTCCTAAGAGACGAATCAGTCGCAGAGAAGAGTAGCAGACAAGGAACCCGTACACAACAATTTCCCGAACTACCATAGACCGTTTAGTTTTGTCATCCTTGTAAACTCTCTCCTCGGACGACCCATTACTATCGGTCGTGGCAACACTCATAGTCTGCAGTGAGCCGCCACTTCGCAGTCCTGCAATCGATTCTCGGGACCGTAATTGGCTAGAATCCGAGGAGACTATTGTAGTACCACTTAAAGCCATCGACACCTCTCTGCCGCCATCTACAAGGGTTGGTCGACGAGATCTTGTCGTCGGTTCTTCAGACGCGGGACTCGGCAGGATGCTGGGTTGCTGTGAAGTACCCAAATCATTCATGTCTTTGAGATAAGCCATGACGGAGCGCAAAGCACGCATATAGGCTTCTCTGGCGCGCTCCTCCTCTCGGCGGATGAGCTTTTCACTGTCTATAGCAGGGCTAGGAGACCGTCCACGAGATTCAGAATCATCATCGTTTGTGGCCGTAACGCCAGGAACAAACGTCGAAGCTTCCGGAATACTAAGCGAGATTGGTGTATCAAACGGTAGGAAGCTTCGTCGTTTACCAGAACGAGGCATGGGGGAGGGAGGCGCCAGCAGATTCGAGGAGGACGCCTGAGAAGGGATGGTCAAGTTTGTCATCTCAGGTTTTGGGTCGGTGGTTAATTGGGGAGGGGAAGTCGGAGGGGATGCCGGGGACGTGAAAGCATCTAGAATACCTGTCGTGGAAAACCGAACGTCTATCTGCGGTGACCTGCTGAGGCGCTGAGCCGCGCTTATAGGTCCTGTTCGAGGATGGGGGCCATTGAGCGCAGGGCCAGTCGAGGGACGCGGAGGAGGGGCATCCGGTTTCATCTTCCCCATCGACATCTTCTTTAAGAAACCCCATCGACTCCCTTTTTCCTTGCCGTCCTTACCATACCGCGGTCTAACAGTGGCTTTTGGATCTCCAGAGTCTTCGTTTGTTATTCTGGGGGAAGAGGTAAGCTCCGGAACGAAGGAGATGCGACTGTTATGTGTATCGACATCAGGTTCTTCACCGTTCTCCGAGATATTGTCCCACAGTGACGCTGTCAAAGCCGGTCTGGATTTGGCAGACAAAGGACTGCCACCCAATACCGTGGAAGCTCCAAGGCTCGCGTACCGCTTTGTTGAAGAGCGCTCGGGCGTCGGAGGCTGATCCTTCAGAGTAAGAAGGTTTGAGCTAGACGCCGCAAATTGGTTGAAGGGAGGCCGCGCTGGATCCGATGATCCGGTTGTTTTTCCGCGGCGCAAGTCTCCTGCACTTTTCATCTTGCGCAACTCGCGATCACCAAAATAACCCGCCTCATCGGGTTGCAAAGATGAATCACCGGACGATGGCACATTCTTCTCCTGTGGATCTGTACCTGTACTTTTGGCCCGAGCATACGAACGATTCGGTGTTGTCCTCGTCCTCATGAGTGGTCGAGATGCAGGTGGCTCTGATGACATGGCTGGCGATGGAGGAGGTAAAGGCTGGACGGGTAGTGTTTTGGCAGGTGTTATGGTATAATCCTCATCCTCGGGCGAAAGGAATTTGTGTGACACGGCGCTAGGCGGAACTGAACCGTCATCATCAGTTCCTCCGTCCGTTTCGGTTCCACTCTGACTGTTGAGGCTAGCGGATGGAAGAGGGAACATCGGGGTGGAAGGTGGATAAAGAGGTGTCATAGGTGTCTTTGCCAACAATGGCTCGACCAACGCTTTCCACGGTCCTTGAAAAGGATTGCCATCCACGCATAGAGTTTGTAATGCAGGTAGAAGACAGAGCCAGCTTGGAAGGGCATGCATCTTATTTCTCCGGACGCTGATAGTATGGAGTTTTTCGAGATCAACCAGAGTATCTGGCAAGGTGCCTATACCAGTCGAATCAGCGATAATAACTCGCAGGTTGACGAGATCAGCCAGGAAAACAGGCAAGACGCGTAAAGGATTAGAGGCGATATTAAGCTCCTCCAAATTATGGCATAGGGCAAGGACGGGAGGTAAAGCGCCGAGGAAATTAGCTGATATATCCAATGCGAGGAGGGTTGAAGATATTGGGGGGACGTTGTTGGTCAAAAACCCTGGCATTGCATTGGGGTTATTGGAGGACCCGACGAGCAGATGTGTAGTGCCTGCAGAAACATTTGAGAGGGGTTATAGAGCAACGAGGATTGAACATACCCAATTCGACGGTCAGCTGCGAAAGTGGAACGCTATCGCCCTGCACAATGAGACCCCGACCTTCCTCTGCTATGACGGCGGCAGAGGTCCTGTCATCCTCATCCTCGTCGTCGTAGTCGTCATCATCGAGAGATGGGTCGTCATCGGTATCCTCCTCGCTAATACCGACCTCGTCCCTCTCATCAACTGTATGCCAACCCATGTCGAAACTTGGTTTTTCGTGGAGTCTGGAAACATAATGTTCATGTCCATGAGACGAGGTGGTATTGCCGATTGAAGAGGAGCGGGAGCGAATACTCCCTTCAGACCACCTCGTCCGATCTATAGGAGCGCGGGACTGCATGCCTTGAACTGATGAAGAAGACAGCGCGTCGCTAGCCAACAGCTGCACCACGGCATCAGACGTTATTCCCACACCCACGGACGCATCGTCGTCGCCTGACGCGACGTGAACATGACTAAATTCTCCCGAAACCATAGCACTACCTGAAGACGCATAGGCAGATGAGCGTGTCGAAGCAGAAGACGAGTCTGCCGACGACAGGCCTGGCGGCGATGAGACGAGGTGATGGTGCGGCGGTCGGAAAGGGTATGGATCAGGAAACTGGGATGGGTCCGTGCCGAGCATAGATTTGGACGACCTGGAGAGAGACCGCGACCTGCCGATATTGGATTGAAACGAGGATTCTCCTTCGGAGGCGGAGCGAATGAGAGGTGAATGAAAGGATTGGCCAGGTGAAAAGTTGGGTGAGGAGGGTGAATTAAGGGTGATAACTGACTCGGAATGATTGGCAGAGAGACCTGGACGGATGTCGGAGGAAGATGGAGGTGTCCACTGGTTATCAATAGGAGCTCCTGCCAGTGATGAGGGCAGCGTGGGCGCCCTTGCTCGACCGTATGTACCGTTGTTCATCGTCGGTAATAGCGAGCGCATAGGAGCCTGGAAGCCGCGCAGATGGGCATCTATGTCTGGATTGTGGTCAATGATGTTGTCCGACAGAGATGACAACATTGAACATGGAAGTATAAGGATGGGTGGTCCCAAATCGAAAGGGGCCTCAACACGAATTGGGAAGCAACGCTGAACCGCCCAACTTGGGCGTTGTCACTGAAAGTGTGATGCTCACCTATATTTCCATTCTGCTCTTCAGCATCCGAGTAGTCTATCCACGAGGTCCGATATAGTCCATCATAGTAGCCCTCCTGCTGGGGAGGAGGCATGGGGGGTAGTGGCTTGTCCAGATTGGAACCCGGAACAAGTAGTCGGACGGTGGAGTCCTGGGTTGGCGTTGCACGCTCAGACTGCAAAATGGTCCTGTGCCCAATGTTGGTGGGGTTTTCGCGTGATAAGAAAATTCGATACTCACATTTGTCTCGTGTTCCCCCCGGAATATTTCCTCTTTTGTTTTAAAATGGCGACGCGCCGCCGACCGGCCTTCCAACTTGAATTCACCGATGATATCCTCGACGTTGTTGAAAATTGAAATAATAATGGCAAATCGAAGGTTTACAGGAGTGGTGGAGTCAAAAATTTAGTACGTAGCGTAATTCGGAGGATTACTTTTCGGCTTGCTGTGATATCAGCAACGACAATGCCGTGAGCTTACAGGCATTTGGCTTCTTCCCAAGTCTGTCGCCGGTACAGGAACATCTACTGAAGGTTTAGAATGATGAGATTGTGTGCCTCAGATGAGACGGCAGCAAGTATCGTTATTATGCCTATGACAGTATATCGTATGCAGTACAGCATGTCCACCTCGCCCGGTGAAAGCCTACATCCCTGCATCATTAAATGCGCCTTCCGGAGTCTTCCCGAGGTCCCCAACACATCGTAACAAGTGTTCCAGCCATCCCCATTACAATTTGCGCTTGGATGCAGTCGTCAACCAGGGAGGCGCAAAGTACCGTCCTCGAATCACGAGTCCGAGTACATAAACTTTCAAAAAGAACCTCCCACGTTTCAGCCACGTCTTTAGACTGTGATGGTAACTGGACGGCGCGTTCCGTTGTTGACGCTGATTAAAAGTCGTACAAGTCCGGACGATCTGAATGGAAGGCAACCCTTTTCTTGGGTTTCTTTATTTTAGGCACCCGTTCTTCGACGCGATTGGTATCAGCAGCTGGTGGCGCTGGCGTAGAGAAAGCTGGCACCGAGGCGTTAGAGCCTTCATCTTCGTCCAGGCTGACATCTAGTGAGGCGGAGGCAGTCTTGGTAAGGGGAACATGGGTCTCAAGACCGGATGGTGCCGTACGTCGTTCGCCTACACCGCCTTCAACATCCAGATGTAAGGTCTCGAATATGAGCCTCTTCCTCGTGCATTTGAAAGCAAGGTTATTCTCTCCGCTTCCTCCAGCAGACATGGCAGCCGACGAAAGACCGCGCAATACAGAGTGCTTGTCGCTAGGTGACAGTAACGTGCGGGGTGCCGGAAGTGTGTAGATGTCAAGTAAGCCATGATGAGACGGCGAAAGAGCAGTCAGAGCAGGATTAGCTAACGGTTCTGGATTCAATGGCGATAAATTCAAAAAAGATCAATTTGGGAGGCTTACAACTGAAAGCAGACAAGTGTATGAATGCATCGACAAGCCATCCAAGCTTCTGAGTCCAGCCTGGACCGCCCCATGATTCTGATGCAATATGAGGAACAAGACTGACAGAGGCACAGGCATGGGGGTAACGCCGCAACAGCGCGCGCAAATTATGCAAGAATAGCCCTACATCCTGATCCAAATGTGAGATAAAGGGAGAAAGAAAATTATAGACCCTACTGCAGACGTGACATCTCCCCACTCAAGCGAACCGAAGTACGGTATACAGATACGAAACGGGATGGATGAGCTACTTTCAGCCAACGCTTGTTCGATGTTCTGGATAACCGATGTTGCGGTCTGGTGCAGGACATATCCAATGTCTAGCGCGCGCAGCTGCTTCGTAGCCATAGCGCGATCTATGAATGATTCCGGAACGCGACACGTAAGATCAAGCGTTGAGCAAAATTCTTCTGACGACCTGGGGCAAAAAGTCAACGATTCGGCAGGCAGACAGACCTGGCATGATACGGACTGCGGAGACACAGTTGTTTGGAACTGCTTCATTTCTTCGTATCTCCATGCAATTTTTATCTTGGACTCGTCACGATCTGTCTCATCATCATCCTCTGCTGCAGGACGAGCATTGGTGTTGGTAACACCAGGAGCCCACATACACCCCTTCGCAAAGTCCATCCCATCATGATGAATGAGAAGAATATTATGACCTTTGATGAGTCCCTGGGCGATGTAGTATTTTTGGACCAATTCACTATACGAAGAATGTGGATCCGGCGCCGTTATTAGAAGAGAGCAAGAAAGAGGAAGTCCACCACCTAGAATATCATCTAGCGAAGGAATACCCGTAGAAACGATTATTGTAGAAGGTGATCCGGGGTATAGTTGAGTTCCGGGAGACGTCTGTTTTGTGGGGGTTTTTCGTTTGAAGGCGGACATGAGTGTTTCCTTCAACTTCGTCCAAGTACCCCATAGGAAAAGGAAAGGCGAGATGCCGAAAGGTCTTATCGAGCCGGACGTCCGAGAGCGCCCCTTAATGAGGAATATTTGGACGGAGAATACGCTCTCTACTTGGCGAGATGCAGCGGTTCCTGTACCTCTCCCTCTTTCCCAAAGGAACTTTCAGTATAAGAAAGACAGCTACCACGGGCGCGCGGCTGCTCTTTGCTGCAAGTAGCTCGTTTCGTTAGTCAACTGCTAAAGAACCGTTCTATCAGGCCACCAATGTATTCTGCGTTGCTCATTTGTTCTTTGACTACGTTGGTAGACCAGCAATGGTGAGTTCCCACCTTTACAGTACGTTAGACTCCCTAAAGACATGATAGACTGATGGCCCATCTATGCTCCCAACTTTGGCCGCTCAAGGGGATTGGATTATTGAGGACCGTCTGTCCGTTCGTCGGGACCCTGTAACCTTTTCGCGCGGGGAGATTGTAACATTGAAATCGCCTCTAGATCCTCTACGCATTGTCTGCAAGAGAATCATTGGTCTTCCAGGCGACATCATATGCGCGGACCCAACCGGACAATACATCCATTCTTCGGAGCATATCGTAGTGCCTCGGGGCCATGTATGGGTTAATGGTGACAATCTACCTTATTCGCGGGATTCACGGATGTATGGACCTGTCCCGATGGGTCTAATTCAAGGACGAGCGGTATTAAAAGTAGGTCGCGCAATGCCTTCCCTACGTGTCTAATTTCGATGCCAGTTCTCCCCGGAGCTCCTGAATTACGCCACATTCAAGACTGTATTTAAGGCTTTATAGTAGGCTGCCCAGCGAAAACCCTATCTGAAAAGAAAAGGACATCTTCGCATGTGGTTAATCACACCTCGTAGCAGTCGTAACTATCAACGGGCGAAATTCATAGAATACCCTCCTTGGCCATTTGGGGTGAACTGGAAGTTATCTGTTGAGAGTCCGAAGTTTCCTATGGGTGATATTAACGAAGGTCTCTACCATATAGGTTCTCGCACCTAGTATACTATTACCGAGACCCTTGAGCTTTCCCAACATCTCCGCAGTTTCCTTCTTTTGCGCTACCTCAACTCTTGCTTGAAGTTTATTGAGATTCCTGTTAATTTCAGAGCGCTGAGTAGAGTTTTCAGGCAAGAGTTTCAGTAGCGTGTTGTAATCTGCAGACGTCAAAAGAATTCGATAGCGTTCATGAGGAATCTCACCTTCTTGAGCGGACGTGAGTGAAGTCCAGGTATCAAGCACTTCATTGGATGCTGCTCGTCGTTGGAGAGCTTTGATGTAATTAGGATCATCACGAAGTGCTACCACAAGGTGTTCATTGGAAGTAGAGCAAGAGAGTGAATACTGACCTTCAGTACACGCTTCAACAGCGTGTGCATGCTCCCCCTGCCATGGTCGTTAGTGGAATGAAGCATATCTGGAAGGAGAACACTCGCTAGCTTAACGTAACAAGCTCCGATGTTGGCGTTTAGGATAGCTCTCGCTTGTGAGCAAGCAGCGTCAGATCCCTTTGCCTCGGAAGCCGACTCATCTGGCAGTTCTTGAGCTGGGAACTCATCCTCGCTCTCCGTGTCCTTTGTGTCTTCTTCGGTGATTGGCTTCTTGACATCCTGTCGTTTCGGTAATTGACCGCGACCAGATTGATAGGCCACCAGAGCCTCGCTCCATCGAGACGCGCGGAAATGGTCGTTTCCTTCGAGCTTCAGCTCGTCGGCACGGCGTAAACACGCCTTGATCAATAATGAGTCGAATATCAGTTCATGAACTCAAAGAAAAACCGTACTTCGACGTCTGTGCACGCAGACTCACTGTCTACATGTTCGCTTGAAGAGGCAGACATCGTATCCGATCGTCGATCAGCTTCAAGTTGCTTTATGACGTCGTACGGCTCAGCGGTCCGAATCACCACTACCTAGTACCGCTAAGTAGAACGAGTTTCTCTTTCTCTTGAGTTTTTACTAAGTCTGGGATCAAGCTGCTGTCTTCTAAGGTACCTGCTTATGATGAACTCGGTTTCGGTTCTTGATCTACGCCCTGTTCTCGCTTGTCCAGGAAATCAAGACGTGAGATACTCGCGCCTTTCTGATGTTGTGTACACTGTCACAAGATGCTAATGTCCTGTAAGATGCCAGAGGATGCCAGCCGGTCTGGCAATGGCAGATGCGACGAGTGGGAAAGCCATTTCACATCCCGAAATGACCGACATCGAACCAACTACATTGAATGCTTTCATGGCTTCTTATATCAAGCTTATGGCTAAGAAACTTGTGTGCTACCAATCCTCATGCACTCGATTGATATTCTTCTGGTTCTCGCGGATTGTTAACGCGTCGGCGTATTCAACTTGATCCTCGCCGGCTTGGGCAGAGAATCCGCAGCGAAGTGTCGTGGTAGGATAGGCCTCCGTTTCTAGGCTTTCAGCCTTCCGAACCTTCCAAGCGTTTGAGCCGGAACAAGGCGTTCCAGCCCAGGAGGGATCTATCTCGAAGTTGAGAAATGATGACCTTTCTCGCACACTGTTATCGTCTCGGTTGACTTGCTGGTCTTGTTCTTGTTGTTCTTGTCCCTTGGTCCGAAACCATGAATCATTGTTCGATATGCTTTTCCGTCAGGCTTCTCATACTCCTGCATGCATTGTACGGCGTCTCATGTCTGAGCTAGCACTATGCACGGATGAGGATGATTCAATAGACATATAAGTATATATATATAGTCGTGTGGCTTGTTCTTCATGGAGAACCACCAGGACACGCAGATGCCAAGAGCTAGGCTTGATGGGCGCGTGTCATGATCGTTGCCACGGTCGTCCCATCCACCTGGAATCCTGTGTACAGCGCAGTGAAAGAACAAGGATATGGAGATCAGTGCTATCGAACATCAGATTGAATCCAGGTACTGTAGGTCTCAGTCGGCGGGGGAACGCGATCATGAAGGCGGGTCGACGGAATGGTTGCTAAGGAGCTGGGAATTAAAACCAAACAGATTTTGCAATCAATCACTTTTAGCAGCTAGTCTGTATCTTTTTGTTTCTTTCTTCTCTTTCAGGGCGAGAACCTTGGTTTTGTCCTCTCCCTCCTTCGCCTGTGCAATTACCAGATTACACTGGTGCTGGTCGCCTTTTTTGCAGAATCCTTAACGCTCTTTACAATGGCCATCGCTATCCCCGTCCCACAAATATCCATTTCGCCTGCCCCGCCGCAGGAGTCGTTCGATGAACCTTTTTCTCCCTTCCCATGGGCTAATCCCGATGCCGACGATAGCTTCAGACCAAAACACCTGACCCCACCACCCGTTACTGCAAAGTTTGTCAGACAGCTGTCACCTCTGCGTCCTGCAGATGCGCCAGGCAAGGTTCAGGGCAAGGGCCTTGAGCCAGAGCGTTTCGAAGCCTTGTTGAAGGCTTCAAGGGAGAGGAATGCGGTAGTCGGCGTGAAGCGCACCGACCTTCGCAAGGAGGTGGCTCTCAAGGCGCACAAGAGCAAGCAAGGTGTGCCATATTTTTTTTGCTAATTTTCATTCCCGTCTTAATGTGGCTGCAGTGGAACGTCGCGCGCTTTTCTTGTCCAAAGTCGCCGCGCCTCCATCGCCGACCGCGACAACGTTACCCAAGACGCCGCCCGAATCGCCAGCCATCTTCCATTACACGCTACCTTCCCCGGGGCTCGTGTCGCCACTCGCACTTTTCGATTCTCTTAATAGCGATAAATCAGGGTCTGGTCCTCTGTCTTATCCCAGAGAACCATGGGTCGAACAGGTTGATTTCCGTATGCCCAGCCCGCCCAAGAACAGTGCCACCCCTCCGGCCAGGGCTACTGTACACGAGCCGAAACCACCCAAGTCCCTTCCTTCTCTTGACCAAATCTCTGCGCGCCTCCAGAGCCAAGGTCATTCCACGATTCTGTTCTCAGAGTCTGCACCTCGCAGCAATCGCCTGCCTGCATTCCTGACGCAGGCACATGCTCCCGTTGCGACAGAACGGCCCACGTTGTCCGTTGGTCGTCTTCAACTTCCCATCAATTCAAAGCGCGCTTCACTTCCTGTTCAATCGTCCGCTCCTTTACCCAAATCGCCCAATCTTTCGGTTGATCCTGTAATCCAAGTAACGACTATTCGGGTACCGCGTACAAGGAGAATGTCTTCTCTTGATTTATCGGAGAGCAATCTTCTGGCCTTGAACTCGCGTGAGAAGACTGCGAAAGACATGCTTTCCACGCTTCGTAGACGCATGGTCCCTATCGAGGAGGAACCGCCCGTGGATGACCGCAAATGGCGACGCCACAGCGCACCTGCAGATCTTTCCCCAGGAAAGCCTAGGTCGGGTTTCGAGCATCCTGTTCTATTGCTTCCGGGAGGCTTCTGAGCACGCACGTTGAACATTGTATTTGTTCCCTCATCACGCCTCTCACGCCGTTCCATACTTAATTGGCGATTAAAGAAAGAAAAGAACAGTCACGTTTTTCGTTCGTTTCCAGTGTATTGTATGATTATAGTTGGATGATGGCTTTCGGTTTATATCTTTTACATTCTCCTGTCTCATATTTAGACTGCAGCAGAGCTGTTGGCGTCTATCACATTCTCTTAATGGGCATCACTCGTAGTATATGTAGTACGTAGCGTTTTTGTCCTCACTTTGTTATATACATACTGTCCGCAGTGCACAATAGAATTTGAGTTTGCTATGTCGTTTTACATCCAAGTATATTGTATGAGCCTTTTGAGATAAATCTTCTGTACATGTACACGCCAAAAATACAAATAGATGATTGCAATACAACACCGTGTTACAGCTGGGCTAAGGAAGCCTGGCTGTGTAGAAATGCTGCTCTTGAGGGGGAGTATCTGGAGTCGGCGGCCTACCGCGTATTCGAGATAGAACCTCAAGCCGCCGTCCTTGCAGACATCGTCAGCGAACTCGCTCGACACGGGACGAAATGAGACATACTATAATCAAGCAATAAATTCTCGTCAGGTTTTTCTTCATCCGAATCTGCAAGGGGATCCGAGTTGAGTGCCATATGCAGTGCTTCTGTGCAAGTCTGTTATGTCGAACCTAGACTAGATATAACCCGAACGACATACGCTGTACAATGGACCGGCTCTCCTCGTGTTCGCGTCGTAACGACGAACTTGACGCTGGGGGCATCATGTGAGAACGCGATAGCATCGGATGTGTATGATGGCGTTGGTGCTGGGAATTACTAGGTTGAGGAGGAGGGCGATGGCGAAGATACTGCAGGTTTTGAGTGGGTTGAGGTTGATCGGTATGGTGACGACGATGATGGCGTTGTAGGTCGGGAGGTACAAGCGGAGTATCTGTTTGAGAAAAATCAGCATCAACTCAGGTTCAGAGATGCCGTATATTTACCGCTTCTTTCACTTGCATCTCTAGAAGGTGTCTGTTCTCGACCTGGAACGTAAAACATGAATGGGGCATCATCTCTAGCCGCATCTACACCTCTTCGCTGTCCTGCGGATGAGGATGGTTCTGCCGCGCCTGTCAATTGTTACGCGCTGAAATCAGAAATGTAGGTTTACCTGGTACGAAGTGAGGTGCTGCGGGCTTCGCCTTCTTGTCATTCTCCATGGACGATACCAACTTGTGAAGGAATATGTTGCGCTGATTAGACATCATGTTTCCCCATATAATTTCATCCTCAGTATCCACGTTTTCTCTGGCAGCCTCCCTCGCACTGAGTGGCCGAATGTAGGGTGCCATGTTGGTACGCTCCCGTGAGTAGTCATCGTCAAAAGGATTAGGTCCAGTAGGGGATTCCAGATAGTGGTAGATGAACCAAAGGAAGGCCTGAGCACGGTCTGCAGATGCCAAAGGTTTCGGAAGAAAGAAATCTAAGAAGTTGATTGAACCGTCAAAATGAGTTCTCGCCAAGGGCTAGGCGAGCCGTTGGTAAGCATGATAAATGGCTCGATGGACGAGAAATCGTACAGCGGCGTGATTTGACAGGACAAAAATCAAGTTTACGACACTGGTTGGGGGTCGCTTCCCTTCGGTCTATGTTTGATAATCAATGTCACCGTACAGATGACGAAAAGACCGATGAACGTACGAGTTTGGAGAGGATTTCGTCCGGGCTAGAGGGTGGCAAGGTTTTCAGCTCCGAAGGTAGGAGGGCGGCTTTGAGACAGTTCTTGATTCGAGGAGCGTCCTGAGCGTTCCCATCCGTTTTCTGCAGGGATGGAACGGGATGGTATGTGCGTAAGGCCGTTTTCATCTCTGGAAAGACTGTCCAAGCGGAAATAAGCCCAAACCCGTTGCAAAGAAGCTGAAGGTTCTTACATGCCATCGTCGTATTGATCCTTCCAACATTGGTGAGAAGACAGATCTTGGCAAACTCCAGCGCGAACGCGGGGGTCTCGACCATTTTCTCTTTAAGAACTTTGGAGCATTTACTGGAGTTGTAGAGAGCGTTGACGTAGAGATCGCGGAAAGTGAGTTTGATTGACTTTCCGGGTGTATGGGGCGTGAAGACCGCTTTGCTATCAGAGAAAATATGATTGAGGAGATCGTATTGGACGTCCTCGCGCGTGAGAGATTCTGCGTCATTACGTTTAATAGGAAGGGCTTTCCTACTGAGGTAACCAACGCTAGAGGAAGCGAATGAGATGGCGTGAGCGTTGGAAGACAAGAACCGACGCACGGAGGGACGGAGTCAGCAGTGGACCATGTCGCAGTGGTGGGCGCGGACGTGGACGCCATGAAGAAAGAACGGACACTCTATATGACACGAGGCAGGAAGCCACACGCGGCAGATGCAGTACAGAAAGTTTGTCGCCGCGCAAGATGAAAGCCGGGAGCAAGAAGCCTCACGTGTATGAAAACGAAAGAGATGCGCAGCTTTGAGAGCTTTGTCGTAACGAATGGAATACAATACTATACTGGGGGAAACCCAGGTTGGTAGATGCGGGAAGGAATAGCGACGAATCGAGGAGGTGCTCGAAGGACAGCACTAGGACATGTCACCTGCGAACATGCATGCGAAGAGTAGCAGGGAAGGGCGTAGCCTGATAGTTGATAGTAGACATACCAAGATTTCAGATTTCAGCCATTTTCGGTCCTCGGATGGCCCTGAAATATGGCCCTAATGGGTAAAACGGAGGCAAAAGCGGTTGCCCGAAAACGATCGGCCAAATTTAGGGGCCAGAGCACAGCCGTTGCACAGCCACGACCATGGATGATTTTGACCCACCAACTCGACGAGAAATGGAGGCATTCCTCGCCCGCGAACAGGCCAACGCCAAGCTACAACATACCATACAAACTCTGACGACAACTTGTACGTTTCACTCCAAAAAAAAGACTGTCAATACCTGACAGTGTTTCTTTAGGCTGGGATAAGTTGAGTGGTTTATACGTTTGGTGCTCACTCTCACCAGCCGCTACTCTAAAGATGTGTCACCTCAACTCCCTCAAACAAGTTCTCCAGTGCGGAGGCTTCTTGCTTGACGGCAAGTTTCTTTCTTCCGTTCGCCGTAAGTGCTACTCAACAAGAATTTTAGAATTGCGTCGACAGGTGGGCACTACATTATAATTGTTACCCCGAAGTTGATTCAGCTTTAAAAAGGTTCATGGATACCAGCATGTTTCTCATCAAGTCCCTCTCAGAGAAACAGAAATCACATTAAAATATCGACTTGCAAACAAACCGTACATCTACTACAAAACATCACTCATAAAATACACGTATTATTTACCGCGCACGACATGCCTCCAGGCATATGCAATGGCTGCGGGAAGGAAGAAGCAAAATGCGTCAAGAACTTCCCTCTTTCTCCGAAGTCGGAGAGGTATCTCCACCGGCGCGCCCTTAAAGGTCTGTGTTTCATAAAACTTATCTATCAGACGATCTTTATCCTCCCAAAGCCCTCTCAACCAGTCGTCAAACTGTGCCTTCTCTACCTCCGGGATATCGACCTCAACCGTATGGGTATCTGCGTGCTTTGGGAGTGTCGAGGATCTACTACTAGAGAGATCCCCAATCGGAACGTCTCGGGCCACATCAAACATTCTCAAGTGCAGGTGGATCAATGGTGGCGCCACCCCGTCAAAGAAGACGGAGCGTAACGTATAATAGTCCTGCCCATAATGCAGAGGTGGAATACCTGCGCGTCTCTTTAGAGTTTAGCTCTCCAGGCAGTGTGCATACACACCTGGATAAAGAACGGTAACATCGATGAGCCGAAGATCAGGAATGCGAGACGCGAGGGATCGTAGACTGTAATGGAGGCCGGTCGATCTCGGCAACAACGTATGCGTTAAATCAGACTGCGTCAAGTCAGTGATCCCAGTCCTTTTAAACGTGCGAGAACGACTTGCAATTCCCAGTTTATCAGCAAACTTGCGACTGACTGGTCTCGTGTCCTTGCTGACGAGAGTTCCTTCAGGATAAAGAATGAACGCAAGTGGGGTGTCTTCTCGTTCGGCGGCAGACGCGAGTGATGAGAGACTAGAGGCCAATTCTACACGATCTGAAGCCCAAGATCTCGCAAGGAATATGAAGTTGAAGAACTGCATCCCCTGATACTGGAGTTAGCGCGAGCTGCTGGAACGTACGAGTAACGCAACCTACCCAGCCTACGACGGGCACCCATCTGGGACGATTCAATATGAAAATGAGGTAATATGCACGGTGAACATACCGGAGACTCTTCTTCAAAGTTATGTACACGTGTCGATGGACACCAGGCCCTATGAAGTACAACAAACACCATTGATACAGCCAGTCTAAATAGATCTGTTCATAACGTTAAAAGGGCGCACACGAAAGATAATTCAACATACCTGGTGGTTCGCTATCATAACAAACTTGGTCGGTAGATTCAAGGACACGACACCCCCTCTCTCATTCCTCACAACTATGTTATCGATATCCTCTAAGTTCATGGAACGCAAATTAAGCGACACGTTTGTTTTGGCAGTATGAGCTCACCTTGACTAAACCGACCCTTTCCCTCCGTCTCGAAGGTCACAGATAAAGAGGTCGGGGAAAACCATTGACATATGAGAATCAAGAGGCATCCGAAGGCACCCTTGGTATATCGAATCCCATCATTGTAGAGCGATCTTGACCAGTCGACATTGAGCAGCCTAAGAGGAAGAAGGAACGCAAGTTGGAAACCATTAACCATTAAACATCTGTTCGGACTTTAAGGTACAAGCTCCAGTCTGACGGAGCAAGTAGCTCACCCGGCATTGAAAACAAAGAAGAAGAGTATGGCATAGATGAGCTGAGTCCATCGCTGACGGCCTCTAAGGGCAATGGGAATAGTATGGGGCGCTGCAACGGTCATGGGAGGAAGGGATTGCCAACAGCACCGAATGCTGAGCGGTGGAAGAGAACCCCTTAATACATGTGTTTCTATTGTGTTTTTGCGTGTGACTTATAACGTACTACGCGATCAGTGTCGCCCAGACTCAACAGCAGTACCACGCGAATGGATGGATGTATCTCTATGTTAATTTATAGCCTCAAGAGCAAATATGATGTACACTGTTAAGCCATATCTCAGGAATAGTGAGCATTAAGCATCCTAATTCTGTGCATACAATCGTGATGATCAGTAGAGATCCATCTACATTAGTAGAGATCCATCATGCAATTGAGATAGCAAACGGGAGAATGAGAATGAACGTCCTTCAGGGGAAACATATCACCCGCACCCAGACGAGAGCTTCCGCAGGGATCGTCAAAACAGCAAAGCAAGCTCGAATCGGTTGCCGTCAGCTGAAAATCGCGATAACTACGGCGTATTCTGAAGGTGCAGACCATTCAAATACCACGTCCATATAAATGTGATACCATCCGAGGAGTCGTGCATATCGTAGCCTGTCAACAATATGAGGATAGAGACAGTTATGTCCAATAACAGGCGCCGGGGTTCACGCGTTCACGAAGCTTTCCTCCTCATTGTCTGAGATGATAGATCGATGGGTACGGAGACTTCAGAGTCCAAGAAACAATTTGAGCTATTGTAGGACAGCTTTGAAGCCGTCGAGATATGTTTTTCGTGGGAGGAGATAAGAAGAAGGAACTGAGAAAGCCGATTTGATGGCCGGGGCGTAGAGACAAAAAGTGGTCCACGTGGTTAACATGACATTGGCACACACCACAACGGAGGTGCGTAGACGCTCTCTCTCTCCAAGTCAGTGTATCGATCATGTACAGGTCATGCAGAACCACTCTTCCGACAGTCATCCCCTCTTTGTGGCGGATCTGATTCCACTTGTCCTGGAGCTCGGCTATTGGTGGCCCCGCGAGCTCTCATCGCTTGCTACTGTCTCTTCCTGCTGGCTCTACTACGTCAGACGGGAATTGTACGCGACTCCGGCACTATCTTCCTACACATCCTGCTCTCTTCTTGCAGCAACTTTCCGGAGCAATGAATCTCTTTGCGCGCTTGTCAAGGGAATCCACCTTTGTCCAATACGGCTTTCCACAGACCGTAGCCGAGCATTGGCGAAGGGCTTGTCGGATATTCGATATGTCTTGGGCGTATTGGATGGCCTAACGCGGGTCACATTAGGAGGTGACTTGGCTGCTGGCGCGCACAGATTCTTGAACTGTCTGTCGAATCCAGAGCAGGTGCACTACCTTCACATAAACGGCTTCCCAAATCACGAAGGTACGGCTGCGGATTCTTCCTTAGAATGGGACGAAACCCTCGGCCACAAATTGTCGTCCTTACGCAAGCTCAAACTTGCACATCTCGAGCTTGACATTGTCCCGTGGCAGCTTCCTTTGTTGCAGGTTGCAGACCTGACTCTGGACCATGTTTCCCTTACGCAAGGATCTCTCGTGGACATGTTCTCAACGTGTTCGTTAAAGACGCTTTCTATCACTTCTGATGGACTCGACAACGAAGTCGATGAGCAGCTCCAGCTTCTGTTGGAGTCATCCGAGGTCGAAGAGTTGCGCTATGAGGTTGAGTGGGACAAGGCACGCGAGCTTGCGTTTATGCCTCCTCACAGAGTGGTCAGCTCGCTATGGCAGCTGAGTCTTGTCGGCACCCATATGTGTCCCATCGTGTTGGAGGCCATCAGCCAGTGCTTTCCTTCGTTACGCGATCTTTTTATTTCGGGGAGGGGAGCTCACATAACGCCGGAGGAATGGGATACCATACTGAGGTCAACCATGCTGCCATGTTTGCAGAAGCTGGTCATCCCTGATGGAACCTCTCAGCCTTACAGAAAGTGGGATTCGGTGGAGGAATCAATTTTAATTCGGCAGAGTGCACGCCGAAACCTTCGTCTTTCATTTTCATCGCTTTGAACTTTGTTACCATTACCCATACAAATATCCCATGTACTGTAGTCTGTTTATTCTGTACTATGTAGTAGTAGTAATACCATGATCTCCAGTGCAGGAAGGAGGTTGAGATAACGTGCAACGTGCCGGAATATACTATTTGAGAAGCCCCCTTCGTCACGTTATGTGACACGAACCCTACTTACGAAACAATTAATTTGCGATTTTTTAAGTCCTGTGGCGCAAAACCCATCGTTCTGTGTGAGTATAGCCCCCAAATAAGTTTCCGGAAGGTGGCACAAAGGCTGTAGAAGCACACAGAAGCACCTAAGCACTTTTCCGTGACAGGAGGACATACTACCTTAAGGTGCCGCCACACAGCCATCCCCTTGGCCACCCCAGCAGTCTGGACAGGTGCAAGAGTGCGCCCTCTGTTTGGCAGAGGCAATAAAGTACTACCACTACGCCTCTGGGTCCTTCTACGCCCTTTGCACCACCTTCCGGAAACTTATTTCGGGCTATACTCACACAGAACGATGGGTTTTGCGCCACAAGACTTAAAAAATCGCAAATTAATTGTTTCTTAAGTAGGGTTCGTGTCACATAACGTGACGAAGGGGGCTTCTCAAATAGTATATTCCCAACGTGCCGGTTCCAATAATAATCAAAATTGCCCTGACAAGTGTTTGCCTTCCCCGACTCTAAGGGCTCGCATCGCCAATCCTCTCGTTTACCGTGTTCATTGCGTCTCTGCGAGCGCAAATAGTTGTCTGCGGCTGGCTCCAGTCCACTCCGCTGTGCCACTCCTTTCATCAGCATTAATCCCGCCCAACATGCACACCGCTGTTTTATCACGCCCACAGCCGCTTGGCTCGGCGACCTCATCCCACCGTATTCCCCGCAAGAGCGCCTCATTTCTGTCACTGCGACGGGAGAAGGACAAGGCATCCGCGTACCAGGATCCGTATGCCGTCAATTATGACCCCTCTGGTTCAAAGTCGTCCTACTTTGAGGCTTATCCCAGACCCAAATCTGCCCATGCGCGCTCTTCAAGGCCGAAGCCAGCTCCGCCGTCGCCATCGTCGCCCGACGACGTGTCTTTCTCGGACCACACCCTTCGTGAGAAGAAAGCCACTAGAGAAACATCGAGAGACTTGGCCTATATATTCCCATCTACAGAGTCCTCCAACAGTGCTTTCGACGACTCTACGCCCACACCGAAGCCACATTCACGCCTGCGGTCAAAGACAGGTCCTTCACGGAAGCCTTACGAATGGGATGACCCACCTGCTCTACGTTTTTCTGGTTCTTCGACACAGAATACGGAGACACCCCCGGACACTCCCGTTGACAATATCTCGTTTCGCGATTTCCCAGTACTTGTAGCTGCCCCCATATCCGGAGTAGAGACGATGGACGCCCTAGTGGATGGGATGAATGGTGGAGATGACATGATGTCGAGCAGTCTAAGTAGGGCACGATTCGGGATACCTGGACACCATCCTCTGTATCAGCCGCCACTACCTACGCCTCCTCCTGGTGTGGTCCTTGGGGGCGGAAAGGTCAGGAAACCCCGAAAATCGCCGAGACCCCCTGCGCATCGGTCAAGTTATTCTGGAGATGAAGAAGACGAGGCCCCACCGCCTGCTAGCACGCCTCATAAAAGACGTCCCAAGCGCAATGTACCCACTCGGAGCAATTCGAACGCGACCATCACATTATCTGTCTCTGGACCCTCTGAATCCCCACCGATCGATTACTCCCCAACGCCCTCCTACACATCCACTCCTTTATCCCGCCGTTCGTCCCGTGATTCTTTAGGTACACATTCATTGCAAGAGCGTCCAAAGAGTGTCGCGCCTTCTATCTCCGATATCATTCGTGCATATGCTCCAGCAGAAGCCAAAGCACGTTCCCGCGTTTCTCTCCACCGTGCGTCCTCTTATGCGCACAGTCATGATCACGCAACGGTGCATGAAGAATCAGAACCAGAACCAGAACCGCTGACCAAAGAGGAAGAAGCCGAATTCCTATCTAGGTCGTCGATTGATAGTGTGGCTGATGAAGTGCAGCGGACCCTTCGCAACCAAACTGCCATGAAGCCTGTTCCGATACCCCCGCCCCCACCTTCTTCTTACACCAAAAGGCATTCAACAATATCTGACAACGCAAGCCTCTACTCGCCTCGTTCTGATGGGGGAAGTGCTTCAATTTATTCCATGTCTGTCTCCAGCCACCCTCCTCACTCCCCATTCGAAACTTCTACTCTCTTGAACTCTCTGGCGAAACCATCTACTTCTCAGGCAGTAGCGCAGTACTTGCGGTCAGCTCGATTGACCACTTTACTGAGGCTTACACGCTCTCCTCATGCTTCTCAAGACAACCCGCTGACGGTTAGCCTTTCTGACCTGGGGAACCCGTCGGGCATTCCCATCGTCGTATTTCTTGGGTTGGGTTGCGTGCGGCACGTAATGGGTCTCTACGACGAAATGGCTGAATGCCTCGGCTTGCGCTTGATCACAATTGACCGGTATGTTCCATCTTTCAGCTAGCCCTCGGGTTGTGCTAACGCCTAGTAGATGGGGTTTGGGTCGAACGGAGCCACGCTCCAAGTCGGCGAAAGGAATTATGCAATGGGCATCTGTGGTGGAAGAGGTTCTGGACCTGCTACATATTGAAGAATGTAGTGTAATGGCCCATTCAGCTGGTGCTCCTTACGCCCTCTCTTTTTCCAACAAGCTTCACAAACGCATTCGGGGGGATATCTGTTTATTGGCTCCGTGGGTGGGCGGTAGCGAGAGTGGTACGTCTTCTTTGCTCAGATGTCATGTCTCCCTTATCCTCCCATAGGCGGCTACAAGTGGCTCAAGTACGTCCCGAATGGCTTACTCAAGACTGCGCAGGCAGCGGAATGGAAGCTACAGGCTTGGATGATTGGCAAACCTCCTACCATCGCGTATGAAGGCATTGGATTCAACTTCCAGTCTCCTTCAAAGTCCCCTTCCAGGAGCACCTCCTTGGACCCCCCTGTCAACAGTGGCAACCACAATGCAGTCTATCCTTCTAGTATCGATGGCACGCCGCCGCGGCCAAGTATGACATCGAGCACGTTCAGCGAATATGACGACCTTCGTGACTTTGACGGCCGCTTCGAGAGCCGTAGCACCCTCGGGGTTGATCACCATCGTGCAGGCAGGAATGAAAAGGTTGCCAAAAGGAAGCCTTCTCGTGGTTTCCTGGATCGGTTCAAGGGTCCTTCCTCCCCTCCTACGCATTCTTCCCTGGAGAGTAAGCCGCAGACAACGGGACGCCGATTGAAAGCGTTACGATCAATGAGTTCGTTGAAGTCGAAACCCTCTTCACCGTCAAAGTCATCAGAACCTTCCAGTCCCCAGCTGCCGCCTACCCTGAAATTCGATGTTGGACTTGGTTTCGATGATCTGACCTGGACGAGGTCTGGAGGATCCTCCCAGGCCTCGTTACCAAGGAATGGTGATCATACGCCAGACAAGTTTTCTACTACGGGCCATAGTCCGTACCGCGTCAATGGCCGTCGTTCTCTATCATTCAATTCGCCTAATGGGCCATTGTCGTTACCTTCCTCACCGCAAGAGACGACCTTCTCTTCGAACGCGTCCTTGCCTACTCATGGAGCTGACGGTTCCAAAGATGGGTATCAAGCTATGCTGGCGAATGCGCTTATTGCGGCGTCGCACTCAGAGTCTGCCAAGGGGACACATAACGATCTTTTGCAGATATTGAATCACGACAATCATCCTTGGGGTTTCTCGTACTCGTCCTATCCGCATAACGTGAAGGTGTGGTATGGTGATAGGGACGAAAAGATTGCAGAGCATGCTGTAAGGTGGATGGAAAGGAATATGGGGGAAGACAGATGCAACGTGAAAGTTGTGCGAGGTGCGGATCATGGCCTCATGTACAAAAGCAGTGTGGTGGTCGAGGTTCTTGAGCATCTGTTGGGCTTCTGGCAGAATGGTGTGTTTTCATCAATATCTCGTTTGTTCTTGGCGGTGACTGACAACACTCGAACAGACTAATGTCGATCATCAACCTGTTATTTATGTTATATTGGATGACACTTGGATATCTCGCCTTTCGTTCTCCCTTCTGGCTTCGTTCACTGTATTTTTTAACACCATTTTACATATAGTCTTCGTTTTTATGGGTATATTCTTCCAAGTACTTATCACGCTACTCTTATTGTTATCGACACATAATTTAAAACAGATTCCCTTCCTTGTTGTAGATGTAGATATCCTCCTTTTGAAAATTCGAAGAGCCCAATTGAATTCCCAAAGCCCGTGGATTATTGAGTATGTACAAATGATGCAGGTAGGTTAGATACATAAATCGTACAAGTGTCTATGCCGACAACTGTCCTTTTACAATACCTCGGATTTACACCTGGTTTCCGGGTATCTGCCTAGTCAACCAAAGATTCTGACTGATCCTGGAGCCGGGGCTGTCTGTGCCAACGAGAGAGGCCCGTCTTTCGCCGTATTGTCTACGAGGTGGTGGCTTGCGTCCAGCGGCAGCCAGCGGCCCAACACTGTCTGTCTCCATCATAGATGTTCCAAACGTATCCGTCATTCGCCGGTCCTTGAATGACATGGGCTCCGACAACCTCTTTCGTATGCGACGATGTCGTTTTCGGAAGAAGATGAATAGTCCAACGAGAAGGGAGATGAGACCGACGGAGCTCAAGGCGACAATGACGGCGATGAGGGAACTGGACACACCCTTCACGGGAGTTGTGTCATTAGCGGAGTTGCTCCCTTGAGGGGCCGGGGGATTGGATGAAGAAATGGCGGTGACGGTGATGGAAGGAGAACAAAGGACTGAGGATAATGATAGTGATAATGAAGTGGTCGTAGATATTAAAGTAGAATTTGAAGGAGAGGAAGATGTGGTGACGATGCCAGCGTCAGATGCTGTAAGTAATGATGAGAGGAAGCAAGAATTTGGTATGGAAATAGACGCACTCGACGTCCGTGTAGAGCGTGTGGTGGTTGGTGGCGGAGCTGTAACAAAACATTCAAGATATGTATTCTACGATGATTGATGGACGTACAGGCAACAGATGTTTCATCTAGGAACAAGTGAGTAGTCGGTAACAAAGATGGGAACAAGACTGATGACGCACCGCTATCTACGGTGACCAGGAGGGACGTCAAGGTGATCTCGCTGACGCTATTGAAACGACTGTCGGGGAGATTGAGCATTATCAGCTCATGCCTCGAGGATGGGTCAAGGGGCGACGAGAAGAGGATAACCTGGGAAAGTAAGAGGGGTGGAATATAATATATGTGGCAAAATGGCCTTACTGGTAGTGCCTCGGTCTGGTTAAGAAGTGTGGGGTCGTTTCCATCCACAACCTGAATAGATGAGAGGTTTGCGTTGCCGTCACAATCGAGACAGAAGCCGTAAGCAGAGCCACCCGAGCGTTTGAGCCCAATATAGTAGACATGGGACGCGGCAGCTAAGACGCGTTGAAGACTGACTACCGGAAGAGATTCGGAGACGCACCTGGTAATACGGCCGAGAGTACCGTTCCGAGGTCGTCGACAAAGAAGAACTGCTGACCTGCAGCATTGGAGGCGGACTTCCAGCCGGAGGAAAAAGTAAGGGCATCATTCGGAGGGACGATGGTGACATTTGTTGCAGCGATGGAATTGTGCGCCACAACGAGGAGACTGAGAACGATCCAACAGAATGTCATCAAGAGAGACGGCGACAGCGTCAGCGGGTACGCTGCATACCGATAGGACGTCGAGGAAGCAGGAGGCAAGAAAGCAGCGGATGATGACGTAAGTGAATAGAGATCAAAAGGAAGATCTCAATACTCCTTTGTTGACTGTTTTTGTTATTATGTAGAGTTGAATGGTATTTTGTCTTCATTATTGAAATGTTACATATGATATTGTAATTGTACAGTAGCAAGCAGCTCGACCCACTAGGTCTTAAAATGGAAGGGTTGGTGTCAGCAGCCGAGTGCCGGCAATCTGGACCCTCTTCTAAACCCTTTCCCTGTTCGGTGTCGTATCACGAGTACGCGCCTCCATATTGACATCGACCAAGGCCTGCTGTGCTGTATCCTGGTCTGTGCGCTGTCAACGTCGACGATATTGTCGCTCGGTGCAAGAAGAGGATGTCACGCAGACAGTCACCTTTTCCCCGCAAGCCTCTCCCAATAGTAAGCACTCTTTTCTGCCCTGCGCCACCACCCTCGGCGTCCTGTTCATACAGTAACTGACGTCCAGCAGAAGCGCAACGATGGAGAGCCACTTACGCGCGTTGACTTGCAGTATGACTTTCTAACATATGTCTTTGCCGATACCACTCCCGCATTCACCGACCCCCACACCACTCTTACAAGTTTGCCTCCCGGGACACGAGTTTCTTTCCGCGATCTTTATGTTAATGCTATTCTACACTCCCCAAAGGCCACCAAAGGCCTCAAGGACTCGATGATGATGCATCCTGACTTTGCCACCGACTTTGCTATGCTTGCCCTCCTCACCAATGTCGGCAGAGTTCACACCACAATGAGCTGTGCGTTTACATTCTCCGCTTCTCATTGATGCCCACTCACAGCCACACAGTCTTTGCAGAGAAGAAGACAGCCGTTCGCACCTATCACCCTATCCCAGCCCTTGAACGAGTAGAAGGAAACCTTCAAGACGCCCCTCGAATCAAGGCCCTTCTCAAAGCTTGTCTTCTACCTGGAGAGGATCCACGCTACGTACTTTCAAGTCCCAACGAAATTCTTGCTCGCGCAGTAGGTCTCTACATCTTCCTATTACAACCTAATCATGACGGACGTCTCTTTGGCAGAGGTCAGGCAAAGTACCGCCCACGAGCATGCCCAATATCATTTTTGTCCTTACAAATCACTCTCCCGTACGTGTCTATGCGTGTTTTCTCCTCGTGGCGTTCGTTCACCTACTTTTTATAGGCTATCGCGCAGGAGCACTTTCTACATGAGATTGAGTTTATTGACCTCTTCCTTCCACTTGAAATATCAAGTTACTCGCGCGCGCGCGCACTCTTGTGGCTTTGCTATCATTATCACGAGTCAACCTCTTCCACCAGTGACGACGATTATGATACCCAAATCACTCGACCCAATCCCTTTTGTGACCATCATCGACCAGGAAAGGCGCCCGCCTTTGTGATGTTGACAAGGGCGGAAGCTGAAAGGGAGAATGTTGATACCGAAGAGGAGAAACTTCGTGCAGAGGTCCTCATAAACCGAAGAACCGAAGTTGTCAATAAGATTTCCCGCTTCATGGCCGCCGCTCAAGCGGATCCTACGGGGCAGGGCAGCTCGACCACTGCAAAGAAGACGCGTACGCCGGCTCGACCTAACCTAACGCCGCAAGAGAAGAAGGAGAGGAAGGCACTGTGGGATCGGCAGTACCGGGAACGTCAGAAGGAAAAGGCTTTGTTGGAAAAGAGCAAGGCACAAGGAGGTCAGCCGAATGAGCCCAACCAGGAAGTCAAGCCCAGCCGGCAATCCACCAGAAAGCGGACTACCACTAAACGTGATGCGCATCCAGTTTCCCCTCAAGCATCACCAGGAATGGACAACCCGGAGAGTATGTGTTTCTTCAACCCTCAATCTCGCTTCTACATCTAAAAATTCTCGCATCCACAGCATTCACTTCGCAATTCACTTTTCGGTCTTCGAAGGACTCCCGCTCCAGACAACCTGACAACGCTGATGATAGTCGCAATGATGATGAGGTGGAATACGATGTCCATCCTGACCGACCTCTCGTCCCTCGCCATCATCGCCGATTCGCCCCATACAAGTTAAACAATGCATCCTCCGATTCGCCTTACCCTCCGAACATTGCCCGCCATCCAGCGAGATTACCGCCCGTCCCTCGACCGGTAGCCAAGACCATGCTTGAGCGTAAGCGCGACTTTGCCTTCGGCTCATTATTATTGTAGCTAATCTTCCACTCCCATAATAGACACTTGGCATATCATCAACTGCTCTGATCCCCTGCTTGACTCTGATGAGGAGTCGGATGTCCACGTACATCATGATTACAGTTCGTTTGACACTTTCTTTGAACTTGCCCAATCCGTGCTTATGGCCTCTTCTAGCACAACGACTCCGTATCATCACTCGTCTCCGGGGCAAGGAGCCGACTCCCGAACCAGAGCTTCCCCCTCCCCGCGTCCTTCCTTAGGTTTCTTCTCTACTAGTGTCACCCCTTTCCTACCTGTTTATTAGTAACTTTATCCGTACATACTTCGCCTTTCTAGTCAAGTACTTAGGTTCCTTCTATTGAACTTCACATCTTGTAATCTTATCCACTGTATATATGTAGATTACCGACAGAATTGTCTATGACAGTTAATACACCGCACTATACCGTCATCGTTCAGGAGAGACGAGTGACCTGGACAATTTGAACACTGAACAAGCGATGGTCTTGCAAAGAGTATATTCAGCATTCGAAAGCCTCATCGTCTTACATACAGTACACTGAGTGTACTTAAACACGGATTGCACCCGAAGCAATCTCGCGTGGCGCATCACGATCAGCTCGTCGTCTAAGTCGGGAAGTCACTCGATCACGAGCTTGACTCGTCATTTTGGTGGGCTTTGCTTCCGGCCTCGGAATGTCGTAAACAGCTGGGGGAATACCATTACGCTCCCAAAAGTGAGATGAGTGCGAAAAAACAGAATGAATAAAATAAAAATGATAAAAACAATCTGAGTGACGGGACAATGAATCTACATAAAAAATACAGACAATATCTCCACAAGAGTTCAGCATATTCTCCAGCAATACAAATGCACATGCACAGGGATCAAGCATTCCAATCCTAAATGGTATAAGCCTCAATGACCGAAAACTCCTCGCAGCCAGAAAAAAAGAATTCGAAGGAAAATGGGCATGGCCACTTGTGTTTATTCAGCCAGCCACTTTTCGCACTTCTTGGCATACTTGTCCAGTAGCTGCGACAAATCGCGGATAACAAAAGTCAACACCACGGTGGCGAAGAATTCTGAGCAGCGTTTCAACTTGAGGTCCGCAGCAAGCCGTACGTCGACGGGAAACGCAGAGTATGCCGGGGCGACGGGCGAAGAGCTGATAGCCTTGGTATGCTCGTCGAGCAGCTGAGCGTAGAGAAAGAGTTTTCGCAGACCTTGCACGTACGCAGCGGGTGAATCCAAACTGGAAAACAAAGTTGGAACTCAGCATCTGAATAGATAGGATCACGTACTTCTTCCCATTAATGTACTTGTCGAATCGTCGACCAAGTTTATCGCCCCAGGTGGTCTTCTTCAGTACAAATCCTTCTCCAACCCCAAGCTTCTTTCCAAAGTTTGCTACAACGCCGTCACAAACAGAGGAAAAATCCTCCAACTTCGAGATCCAGGCCTCTCCTTCTTTCCTTCCTATACTTCCAATACCAAGAGCCATCCCACTGCTCACGTTGCCGGCACCAAAATGCTCAGAACTGCTATTTTGTAGGTCTTCTAGAGCAGAACACAGAATTCCAACAACGCGAACCTTCTCCGGAAGGTTATTCAATTTTGCGCCCCCTTGCGACCATACTTCTTGAGGAACATGAAGGCGACGAGTGACATAACCACCAGTGGTGGAGGTCATCGTTGTTCTGAGCAAGTTCATCAGATGATACGGCTTTCTTAATGGATCCGTCGGTGCTGCTGGAGGTAGCGGTGACACAGGGGTAATAGGGATTACACTTGTGAAAGAAGGCTGTTGCGCCATGAGCGGCGACGAGAAAGTCGAAGGTGGAAGGTCCGTTTGCACGGTCAACTGGATTGCCTGATTGAAGGGATTAAGTTTAGAGGGATATGATGATTTTCGTTGCGGTACGCCGTTGCCAGATACTATTGTCGGCAGAGGTGGGCGTTCTCCAGGAGGCGATATTCGACCACCCACAAGCGAAGGACGTCGGCCTGGTTGTGACGAGGATCGCGATCTGGCCACCCCACTGAAGGAAGCGCCCGAATTTCCTGGTAACGATGATGCGACAGACCGTGGATGAGACCCAACAGATGCTATGGATTCTGAAGGGGAGGAAGACCTTGGTGTTGGCGGTGCCGAGGACTTAATCCTTCGCTGAGAGATGGTTCCTTGGTTGATGCTCGCATTGATGACAACAGTTTCTACGCGAGGAGAAGCTGCTTGAGAAGACACCCTAGGTTTAGGAACGATCATGTTTGTAGTCGCGCGAGGAGAGGTAGATGTCTTCATGGAAGACGCGTTTTTTGGCGTACCGGGCGGACCGTTGGCGTCATTGGTAGGCGAAGGTAACGGCGGTAATGGAGGAGATTCGTTCCTTGCATCTACTATGGTCGTGCTCGAACCAGCTCTCATCGCGAAATCGGAGACATCAGGGAAGTCTTCGTATCTCTCAGCTTCTTCCTCGAGCGGCATCAGCTTGCTCCCCGATCCTGTGCGTCTATGCCCAACAGAATCCCCACGTTGTCTCGCCACAACGTCCAAATGCTGTTTCGACCCTTGAGTGATGCTCGATGACTCTACGGCATCGGGAGCTGGTGGAGGGGAATTCGCAGGAGGAGGCAACGCGGGTGGAAGAGCAGCAGATGAGGCCCTTGAACGCCGAACTTGTATTGAAGCTCGATTCTGCGCAGCGGCTAATGGGTTACTAGACGGTGGTGTCGGATCATATTGGGGAGCGGCATATGGGTGAGAGGACGGTAGCAGTCCAGGTGTAGTTGGACTTGCGAGGTCTGTGAACATGGCAGCACCGATGGCTTCCATCCCGTCCGATGATCGCCCAGTGGACTCTGGTGGATCATGGGGCGTATCGAAATGATCATCTTGGGTATGATTGGTATATGTGACGGATGGTATCAGATCTGAAGTTTCGGAGATTGGGGAGTTGGAGGGCGAATTGGAGACGGTAGACTCCGTGGAGGCGGTTGTGTTTGAATATACAGATGCGGTCGAATATGGGATGGGTGGAATGCTATAAACAATACTGAGAATGTTCATGCGGTCGGCGTACGTATCATGCTGTTCAATGATAAGAAGATGTAGCTTGACTGAGAGCAAAACTCACGATTCTCTGCAATCTCCTGACTTCCTCCTCTTGGGCTACGCTGTTTCTTCGGCGGCCGTTACGCCGCCTTGGCTCAGTAGTATCTTCACCTCTGCGTACACGCTCCATTACTTCACTAAGTAATGCAACACTGCGACCATAAGCCATAACAGCAGCTTGGGGATCATCGTTGCTGGAATCCAACTGTACTGCCTCTCTGGCTAGTTCGAGTGCTCGAGTAAGAGCGCGTCTGGAAGACGGCGGGCGTGCTTCCGTCGTTGTCGGTGGTAAAAGATGTTGAGTGTCGAGCTCATCAGCAGTTTGAATACGTGAAGACGAGGGAGGTAAAATTGATGGGGGAGGGGGGTCGGATAAATCATCAACGGAAGAAGAAGCAGATGGCTGCTGGGGTTGGGATGAACTATAGTTTGAAAAGGCGGCAACTGCAGCCAAGGAGGGTGAAGCGGCTTGCCTATTGAATGAATTTGTGTGGTTGCCATTACTGATACCATTCAAGTATGAGGATGGTTGGGGAGGGGAATCTGGTACAAACAAGTCCTGTGAAAGATGATAATTACTGCTTTGGACATAACTGATATGGCCATTAGCAGTAGAAATTTCTGGAACGCTTGGGATAGGCTGGCTGGGTGGTGGAAGGGACGGTCGAGTGTGGGCTGCAGATGAGCGGCGTCGCTGGGATATCGAGGTCGTTGTGGAGGCTGTTCCCGACGGACCAGCTTGGGGTTTGTCGTGCCAATCGCGAGAATAGTTATAATTGGGATCTCTGTCTCGTTCTTCCATCACCGGCACTGTTGAACTGAGCGATAGGGAGGAATATTGAGCTTTCAATAAAGGGTGCGGGGGACCCCTGCCGACGTTGACCGTGACCGCAATGTTGAACAAACTAGATCTCGCAGCGAGCGAGCGAGGGAGCGTGCAAGAATGGGCGGTGGGGAGGTGATGGGCAGAATCAAGGCTCTGTGTCACCGTGGTTTTGGCCGGCCGAGGTTGGATGCTACCAATTGATCAGCTCGATGTATGCCCTTTCTGCATCAGCCGCGTCTTGGTCGTCTTTGTCGTCGTCGCCGCCCGTGACTGACCGCCGTGTATACAAGAAAGCTGAGCTAGAGTGCCCTAGCCTTTTCCGGAAGGTCCGGTCGAAAACACTATTATTGTTCAACCCTGCCGCGATCTCGACTTACTTACCCACGCCACACTGCCCGTCGCTCCGAGTTACCAGGTGTACAAAAAGGATCCATTGAAAAATATGTAAGTGCGAGAGAAAGTAAAAGACTGTAAGAGACATAACAATTAAAAGACACTAAAAACACTATCCTAGCAAGAAAACAACTCGATGAAGAAAACGAGAGACATGTCCAGTGCGGGTATACACATCTTGTCCGAGACAAAATATTCAAAGTTCCCCAGCACCTTACTCCCTGAATTCTGACTGCGAACCCTGGGCGGCCAATCGGCTTTCCAGATTTCTGAAATTTCGAAAATCAGCATTACCCTCATGCAAGTGCGTAATAAAAGTCACATACCGGAGCGATTCTTCCTTGGCAAGCAGTTCTTGTCGCTTCTCGTTGATTTCCCTTTGTACTTTGAGTTCAATCTCACGAAGCTGGAAAATCATTAGTCTAATTTGCAGGAAACCATTTCATTACACACCTTCTCTTCTTCGCGGCGAAGCTGCTCCTCCTTCAGGCGAACACTCTGGGAGGCCATCTCCTCAGGCAGGATGGAAGATTCGCTGTAATTCTGCGTTAGCCAATGTAGAGATGTACTTGCAAAAAACGTACTGAGTGTCTGTATGAACAGTCCTAGACAATTTCTCGGTACGGTAGGTTTCGTAGAGAACATCGTGGGTCAAAGACTTCAAATCCGCGAGATGAGAGCTACGAAACGTAAATAATCAACACCGACAATGAACTCAACAGGAGATAACGTACTTGAGAAGCGCACTCCTCAACCTACTAAAGTCGGAGTGTTGCGGGTTGTCGACCTCAGCTATACCCCAAGGATAAATCCGAGCGCGAACAGGTTGACCGTCAATTTCAATCTCCTCCTCTGAGCCGATCACAGCGAAAGGAAGTAAAGCCTGTCAACAAGCTGAAATGAACATTCAAAGATATAAATGGCTGACGAAACATACGCGAAGCTCGCTGTTATCTTGAATTGTGTCTTCGTCATCCTCTTCAACGTCGTACGGAAAGTTGTATACAGGAATGTCGTAGTGTTCGATATCTTCCATGATCTAGAAAGTGGGTCAGGACGTCCTTTAGCACGTCTTGCACGTGGGCCACGTTACCCTCTTCTTGAAGCCTCGGAGTTCGGATGGCGTTAAAGAGTCGGCTTTTCCTACAACGGGGATAACGTTGACACGGGGCGAAAGGCGGCGCATGAGTTCAATGTCCATTTCCCTCAGCCTGAAAGATGTTTGAGATCAAGAGCAAGTGAAGTGGGGACGCGCGCGTACGAATGACCAGTTGGGGGAATGAAATACAAAAGAGCGTGGACTCGGTTGTCGCGGAAGCGGGGGTTACGCTTAATACGGGATTCTTCAGCCAAAATGTCATCGTACTGGCGCTCGAGGTATCCGACAATTTCTTGGAAACTAGAGAAATCGTGTAGGACGTATCGGGAGGCCAAGAGAGACCCTCTTACGCGAATTCGTTATCAATGTTGTCACCGAAGCCTGGTGTATCAACAATGGTCAGAGCGATGCGAACACCGTCCTCTTCAAGTTCTGAGGGAAATCATAAACGACTTGAAATCGCGGATACCTAAACGACACATACCAACGTTGACGGGCTTGATACGGATTCCCTCTTCCTGATGGGCAGTATCCGGGTTATCGGAAATTTTGTGTGCCAGCACCTCAGACTCGCAAAGAGTATTCACAAAGGTGGTCCGACCGGTTCCTGACGCCCCAACCACCATCATCGTGAACTGGAGGCCCTTCTTGACTATTTCGCATACATAAGGACATAACCATCTGGGAACGGAGCTTTAGCGTACCCTTGTTTCCTCTGCGCCGACCAGCGAAAGACATTTTGGCAAGAACGTATGGGTACGAGGGAGAAACGCAAACCGATCGACCCTGCCCTTTTCAAAGTCCGCTAAGGCGTGGCGGCGAACAGCTCGGAAAGTTTATTCATTTTACTAGATTCTTCTACCCAAAGACGCTGAAGCACGCTTCTCAATACGTAGCTACTATGATGGAGGTAGTAGGGCATCGGCATTGGTCGAGTACAGTAATGCAGCGCTAAAAATGAGAGTCACATTTCGGGACCATGTAGCGCGGATGCTATAAGATTTCTAGCACAGTCTCCGGGTAACGAGAGAAGACAAAACCTCGCGTAAGGATTCCTGACTCGGCTAGCGCGACGATGGTGTAGCAGTGGTGTAACGAGAGCGGCGACCGCCATTACTGGAAAGCTGATTACTTGTTGTAAGACTGAAGATACGTCGCATTATGAGAGTATGAGTGACCAGACGTCCATGGGTAGCAGAAGGAAGAATTTGATTTGTAAAGCATGATTCTTCTGCAGCTTTAGTCTTCCTCACAGGGCAGCAACATCTTCGGCCAGAGCACCAGTCAAGCCATCGTGCGTCAATCAGAAATGATAACGCGTCGAAAGGAGTACCAGAGTTCAAGTCTAGGAGACAGTTAGAAAGGGCTTTAGGGCCGTAAATTGACCTAGGTCGTGTAGAATTAAACGCCAAGGTTCGAGTCGGATATTGCCGCAATAATGGAGATGATCACATGACTGGCTCTCTTTGATTTTCGACTTCAAGTGTCAGTGTCACGAACGAGCGCCGTACTTTCTGACAACGACTCTTCCGTGTATGGTGTTGCTGCCACGGTCGTTGCGCGTCCCGCTGTCCATTGGCCGACATATACGACTTTTGACCACCGCCGACCCTAAAACAACACCACTAACTGTGTCTGCGCAAGAAACCGCGCTCAGAGTAGATGGTGTCAAGACGCGGAAGAAGTACTCGGAACTGCCAACATCTCGTGTTCTCCCTGACGGCTCACTTGCTGCCCCACTTGGAGACTGGACAACGGGCCCAGATGAGGAATGTACGCGGTCGGTTACACGCTGAGAAACACGTTAATTGACGCTTCGCGACAGTATCGACGCCTCCAGAGCGGCAGACAGAGATTAGAATAGACTCTGACAACGTGTCGGCTGAGCCGCCAAAGGTCAAACGGTCCAGGCGAAGGAAAGTCGCAGCCGGGGAGGTTTCTAGTGATACGAAAGCAAAACGCGCGCCAAAGAAGACACCTCCGGAAGATGAAGAACAACGTGGTGAGCCCGTTACCCTATGTATCGTGCTTATTTGAATATCATTTCAAGACGACATTCCCCGTCCCAAGCGGCGACGATCGAAAAAATCTGAAGAGCAACCAGAAGGTTAGCATCTTGTGACTTTGGTTCATCGTCAGTCTTATTATGGAACAGAGGAAGCGGCCTTCGACGAACTGAGCTCAAAACCGAAGAACACGCTTGCCAAGGAGATATTGGAAAACC
>QLPD01003101.1:0-11594 GCA_003314085.1 Hymenopellis raphanipes
TCATCACCGAAAAAAGGAACCCTCAAGATTCTCAGCATCATGAAAAAAATGCCAGAACCTAGGCACCCATGACGACGTAGCAAGCGCCTTCGGGGCGCAGTGGGAATGAGGAAACACAGAAGCACCATACATCAGAGCACCTCGGGACTTGCGAGTTGCCCAGTGGATGATTGAAAATCACACGTTCAACCAGAAGGTCACGGTGATCTTAAACAAGGCGCGTCCGTATATCCGCCACTCAATCCTTGAGAGCCATTACCACGCCGGGGTTGGGATGTCTACTAAGACTGTCTAGCCCAAGCGTGAAGAGATACTGAGAAGTGTGAGTTGAAAGAATCAGGCCTTGTCGGAGTTGCCATCCTTTATGGTGAATAATTCCCACGACTCGCACTCTGTATTCACTACTTGTACACAACTTGGTAATCTTTGTTACTTCCTAGGAATAGTCCATTTTCAAGTCCGTTCAAGTTTGCAAGTCCATCATATGCAGTCATTAATCAGAACTCGGGACCACCAATGATACTGAAGGTAGGACTGAAGTTGCCAGAGTCACCAAACACTATAGGACAGAGGGATCAGTAGAGGAGATAGACAATACGGCTCGAATACGCACAGACGATGGCATAGTCATCTCCAGCTACAACCCACGGCACAGTAATCTCAATTTCGCCGAGCAGGATATCAAACTGATCGGCGAGGACGACTACATGGCGCGTCGCGGGAGTCGTAAATAAGGAAAAGGTAACCAAGTCTCGGAAAACGGACCAGGTAGAGATCTATCGCCCTTCCTCAGTCTGATGCTACTCCCAAAGCGGTTGGTAATCAGTTCAGGTGGATCCGAGGTGTCCCTACACAATAGAAGCATGTCAATCAATATGGGACAACAGACAACCCGGTCACTGGCAGCACTTACCAAGTCACAGTAACAGTGTCGTTGACGGTCCACACCGTCCCGGTGGTAGGATCCGTAACAGGCGGGGTGTACACATCCCGCGTCGCGACATGAAGGCTCAGAGGTATTGCCGTCGCGAAAGACGCGAGCGCGGCAACGAAGAAGGACGTGAAGATCATGATTAGCGGCGTTAACGACTATGGTGGCGAGGTCGTGAAGGTCGATGAAGACAAGGATTCCACAGCGCGTTCCGCTGGCTTATATAGGTTTGGCGTAGGTCATGGGGATTATGCCCGGCATACGGGCCAGCGGCACATAATTTACTCTGACCGTAGTGGCAGTGACATTATCCGGATCCCATGACGCGCACCAATGTGCGGCGGAAAATCCGTCAAGTATCTTCGCGTCATTCGAATGTCCTTCTGCTGATACAGTTCGGCGAACGTTGACCATCATGGGCATTGGGCTGTCGTCAAGAAAGGAATTTAAGTCTGGAAATCAGACCAGAAGACATCTAGCCAGGATCTACTAGCGGCAAAATCGAATTCCCAAGCATGAAGGGAAGATTAGTCGTCGGCTCATATGGATGAGAAGAGCCTAGGCCAAAACGCACTCTTTCATATCGACGCCGCTTGCCCTACACCTATATCCGAAGAGGGCCATGATCCATGACATAGAGAAAGATCGAAAGCAACTGTGTAGTATATCTCTGAATCATTCAAAGCTAGGTATCAGTGCTACAGGATATTTTATAAGGAGAGCCCTCTGCGAACATTAAATCAAACTGTGAAAGCGATGAGCACTGGGTACTTATATTCCGTGACGCTACTCACCTCTTGGCAGCTTCAAATCGACTTCGACGCTTGATTTGGCGTTGAGTGGCCATTCACTTCCTGCATGCGTTTCCCGGGTGCGCGTAACTTCAATGGCGACTTCTTGCTGTCGTGCGCGCCTATTGATAACCTGTTCGATGAAGAGGTGATATATAGCGTGGATGAAAACAGCTCACATACCTGCATGTCAACAGAGTTCACGCTAATCACGTTTTCCGTCTCCCGGATGTCAAGTCGAGCATTGAGGGTCTAAGTATTGCTGATATCAGCTTCGAGAACAAGACAAAATGGTGTCCCCTACAGTCAAGAATGTGATACTTCACGCAGCAGCCCAATCAATACATTTTGCGAAGTAAGAAGAGTAGGAAGTTCTTACGTGTAGAAACGGCCAAGATTCAGAGTGAAAGGATAATGAATATTTGTCTCCGCGGATGTTGTTCCTAGAATCAAGATGACGATCTATCCTTGGGAATGAGTGCGGGCATTCGCTGGAACTTGCTACGCGCTTACCGCGCACAGAGTCACCGGTAGCGCCGATTGAATAGATAGCTGCATATATCGGGAGATTATCCTGTTAGTGTCTTGACTGCGGTGAGAACGTAGCCATCGTGGAAAGGATTGAAACATCCTCACGTTTAAAAGCGGTTTTCTGACGCCACAAGTAGAATATCATTAAGGCACTAGACGAAGTTAAAAACCTCTGTATTAAAGAGGTCGAGAACAATGACTTGGACGCCTACCTCAAGAGCGCATCGCAAGCTACGCTAAGCGAGAGCCAGACATAGGCTATTCTCACAGCAGCCTCACGTTGAGTCAGTGCCGATTTCCGCACAAGATTGACCGATATAATCCAGGCAGGAACAGCGGCTCCAAGAATGAGAGCTACGAGACCTCCAAATAGGATATGGCTGTTCGAAAATCGGCGGATTCGGTTTGCCAGAAAGATTTGAACAGGAATCGCAGTACTGCCGTACACATCAGTTGAATCTTCAGTGCGCTCGAAGAGGAATATGCACGTACAGAGTGGAAAAGAGTGGCGACAGATTGAAGTTCCACGTAGTGTCTTCCAAGACATCTACTTCCGCAAAGTGCTCGATGACATAGTACCAGAGGCCAGCGAACGCGTTAACAGTGAGAAGCACGTCTATAACGGCCATCCAGACGACCATGTAACTATCAGGATGTTACAACGTGTGACATAGTTAGTGTACGTGAAAATGACGCACAATATGAGCTTGCTGTCCCTGAAATTGGCCGTGAAGTAGGTGAAATACTGTACGGCGCATACGCCTAGAAGAAGAGCGTATATAGTGACTCCAATTAGGAAAGGACCAAGGACCTGTCGAACAGTCGCTGTGAAAGAAATGGGTTTGGACATGCTTTGAAGAAATGAGGGAGAACGGTGAATCTCTGACGGTTATATACATCCAGCGAAGAAGTGGAAATTCATATACCTCCAAGCGGCCATCACAAGAGTCGATGGTGTATCGATCAGCGCCACAGTTGACCGAGCCTAGCGGCCTCGTCGGCAGGAAAATATTACTCATCCTAAAGAAGCTCCTTCGCGTATCATTGGTGTAGCCAAGACCCCGCTTAGTACCTACATGAGGATCAGTTATCCGCGTGCAACAGTGGGAACGACTACACACTCTAGAATCTGAGAATCTCCAAGTGCTCACGTTCGAGTCGGAAAATCGTTGATTACATAGAGTAATACGAACCCTTACGTGCATATAAGGCTGTCGGGCAAAGGCAGAATGATCGCCGTTCAATAGTGAGAGCACAAACACACCAAGAAGCACAGACCCACACATGATGCACGGCATCAGAAAATCAGAACGAATACAAAATCACTCACAAACCTGTGCATACACTCGACGTTTAAGCGAAAGCTCATTTATTGTTCGATATCCTCAGCCTGGTCGCACGCACATCCGACATGTCCTCTATAGTCAAGGTTGTAATCGCCGTCTCCTGCTTGGTCACCTCGGTGGTCGTCAAACCTTCCTTCCCACGATGGATACTCTTCATCGGCATCCTCCCGACTGTCACTCTCATCAAGCCAACAACGGGAAGCCTACTCGCAGATTTATTCCTCGCATGCGCCGTCGTCGCCGGCATCCTAACGGCCTCGGACCTGATGCTCCTCTCGCAACCCCAGCGAGAGTTTCGGTGGGTACGGCAGAAAGAGGTGTCCATCGAGGACGCCTCCCTGCGCGCACGACTGAGATGGGGAGTACGCCTGTTATCCAGCCTCCGCTGTGTTGGATGGAGCCACGAGCCCGACATTTTCCATCCAGATGTACCTCTGGGGACGTCTCGGCTGTCCTTCATCGTCAAAAAGGTTCCCGCAACACTGCTCTGGGCGCTGAAAGTAGACTTGTCCGCACTGTACATCATGCACTGCCCGACTTTAGTCGAAGGAGTCCCTTTCGCTGCACGACCATGGTATGGGAAATTGGCAGACATGTTTTTCTGGGTGTTGGCGATTCAGTCGAACGCGGAGTTTGTCCATAATGCGATCAGCCTTGCCTCGGTGACGCTGCACCTCTCACGACCAGAAGACTGGTCCTCGGGATGGGGATACTGGCGCGACGCGTATACGCTTCGCAGATTTTGGGGGTATGTTTGTCTTCGTAATAATTCCAAACATCGTTTTCATCGAGTTTGTAGGCGGACATGGCACCAATGGCTACGGAGGGTAAGCATAAATTTCATCAGCTTCCAACCCAACTCACGGAATGATACAGTTCCTTTCCGCGCATGGCAAGTTCGCAGCGCGGAGCGTCTTTCATCTCAAAGCTGGAACAAACGCGTCGTCCTATGTTCAGCTGTATACCGCGTTCTTCCTCTCCGGCGCGATGCACTGCACAGGAGAATATATTATTGGCTTGCCATGGTCAAGTAGTGGATGTATGCGATTCTTTTTGCTCCAAGCGTTAGCGATTACCGTCGAAGATGGGATCATTGCGGTGGGACGCAGACTCGGTATCCAGGAAGGCGAGCGATTCCATGTCTTGGGATACGCGTGGGTAGTGGCTTGGTTCTACTGCACGTTAGCGATGTGGTTCGATCCCATGGGTAGTCAGGGCCTGTGGCATACATTTACTGGCACGTTCTTGCCAGTAGAGTGGTACGGCGGAGCAATGAGCGTTGTAGGATAACATGTAGCGAGCCCGAAAGGTCGATAATACTGTAAATCTGAAGTTCAAGTAGTACACGAGAGGAGGTAGATAAATCATAATGTTGATAAGCAAGTCGCCGTTGCAGGAGTTTCAAATCTCGGTCAATCAAGCTTTCATAGGCATTAGAGGGTGGTGATTAAATTTTTCTTGGGAGAGAGATGATGGGAAAAGACAACCGGCGGACAACGTCGGCCCCGGAGATGATGTCCGGCCCCAGTCCGACGCCGGCCAGGAGAAAATGCAAAACCTGGCCGACCATGGACCATCATGGTACTTACATACCACCGACTTGAACTCTTAAATGGTGAGTAGATAAAGCAGTTCATAACACTCGATTTGACGATCAGTGACACAGAACAAGATGGTCGTGATTCAAAATCTCTCCAAGTATTGTGTCGCTAAATGCCCCGCTCTTTCGTACCATTCCATGGGGAGGAAGGTCCAGTCATACGTGTCCCAGATTCCTGCTCTACTCATTGGATCCCACCAAATGGGCAACGTGGCGTAGAACCACACTCCTACCCATGCGTATCCTAGAATATACAACATACCTCGTCCCTTGTCTATTCCGCATCGTCGTCCTAGTGCGATGATACCATCTTCGATCATGATCGCTGTCGCCTGTAGAATGAAGAAGGGCAAGCCCCAGCCATCCCTCCAACTCATTCCAACCATAGGTTCGTACGCCCAGTGCACGAGGCCTGAAAGGAAGAACGCGATGTACAGCTGAACGTACGCCGACGCGTTGGTACCAGGTTGAAGGTGCAGGACCCTCCGTGCCACAAACCTGCCATGTGCAATAAGAATCTAAATGATTACACTGTGTAAGTCGCGTTTACAGTGGCGAGTTTGCCTACTTACCCTTCGCAGAAACTGGTGCCATGTCCGTCTGTTCAAAAAAATCTCAGCGTGATATTTTTTTATTCAAAGAAACGCACCCCCAGAATCGACGAATAGTATAGGGATTGCCCCAGTACTCGAAGGCAGGTGCCCAGTCCTCCGGACGCGAGAGATGCAGCGCCACTGAAACGAGACAGACGATACCATGCGTGACTATCATGCTGGACTCTATCGTCACCGCCCCGAAGAACATATCCGTCACTCCCCAATACCACGGGCGTTCCGTGAACGACATCCCATCTTTCTTGAACGCTGGGGACTGTCTGATGTACAACGTGGTCACGTCCATCACCAGAATCCACCACAATATCTTAAAGCTCTGTTTCACCAAGAACAAAGCCCGGGATGTCCCTGGTGGGGGCTTCGGACGTAAGACGTTCCGAGGCTCATGGTCCCATCCAACGCGGCGCAGACTTGAGATCAGCCGGAGACTCCATTTTACGCGCGCGCTAAAAGACGCGGTTTCAATGGGCACCTCCCGCTGCCGTATCCACCGGAACTCGCGCTGGGGATTGGAAAGGAGGATCAAGTCGGAGGCGGTCAGGATGAACCAGAGGATACAACACGCCAGCACGACGTCGCCGACGATCTTGCCGGTCGTGCTAGTGTAGAGATATGTGGTGGGGAGGGTGCCGATGAAGAACAGCCAGCGTGGGAACCTGGATGTGGGTTTGACGACCAAGGCGCTGGCTAGGCAGAATACGGCGAAGATGATCACCTCGATTGAGAAGGGATTGGTCATGTTGGTAGCGGGTTGGGGATTTTGGAGATGGGGCTGGGCGTTTAAGAGGACTCCCGTCATCGTGCAGCAGCTTGGCGAAGCGCTTCTGTTCCGATGGATCTTTGCCACATGTATGCCTGTGTGTGTTCCCATCCCCACTGATGATCGGCCATCTCTCCTCTTGATCATGAAGTCTTCTATAGAGATAGTGACGAGATGGTCTCATGCTCGACGCCAGCGCATATGCGAAATAGTTTTCTGCCTTCAACGGCGTAACTCGAAAACACAGACGCTAAACGCTCGAATCGGAATCAGAGAAACAGAAAAGGCCAACTCGGTGGATCTTAAGGTAGGAACCCTATACCTCTTCAGGCTGAAAATATAGGTTGATCATCAACCTGTCTCGCGCCCATAGAGATCGCAGTTTGCGCGCGCTGGTAATGGCACCGCCCTTGTATCTTTCGAACTGCCTCTTCTGAGACCTCTTCATTTCTCCGAGCGTTCATTCAATATAGTCTCGGGAGAAGCATCTAGTCCTAGATTCATCGAGGAAGACATCGGGCCAGCCTCATCCTGAGCCAGACGATATCAACCGCTTTTTATAGCCTTAAGCCAACTGGGCGGCAACTGAGTGGAGGATCTGCTTCGTGTTCATACCACGGAGCGACGAACAAGCCCTAGTGTCATGTATCAAGGGGATGAAGTATGGGCAAGACCTCACTTAAAGGTCTAGGTATTTCACGGTTGAGAACCTAGTTCTTTAGCCTTCGCCTCCCCATCCCCTCTCATAGAGGCCACCAATCTCGCGGTCGCGGTTAAGCAAATTGTTGGCCCCATCCTCATAGGCGTCGTCATCCATGCTCTGCTTCTCGGTGTCATCGGGTGCCAATACGCCCGATACCTCGCGTCCGATTTCAAGGACAGTAAGATCTTAAGGCGAGTGCTGCCTCAGACTCCGTGAATACCACTGAAACTAGCTTTGGCAGGTTTACCGTAGCCTGGATGGCTTTGATGGATCTACTTCTCATGATGAACTCTGTTGCATGTCTATGGTACTATACCATCGAACACTTTTCGGATCCAACCGTCCTGGATGGCTCAGTGTGGAACCTCGCTATGCTGCCTTTCTTTTCTACTTTGTACGTGCTTTAACTCGTCTTTATAACAGTGAACAAGTTAGATGATGGCACTTATCCTTGAAGATCTGCCTTGCCCGTACAGGTCTTTCTTGCAGACCGGATTAGCAAGTTCTCGGGCAGCGCAATCCTGTTTTCCGCGCTTGTTGTGCTCGGCCTTGCAGGCGCGACGCCGGCGTGGGTTATTGCGATTAAATTACAGATTAACTCGGACGTTTCTCATCGTGCGACGCTTCTGAAATTCAGTTATGCTTGGGGTGGAATCACCCTTGGATGCGATACGACCTTAACGTAAGAAGTTGATTCAACACTCGTACTGGGTCCTATTGACGTCCATGTACTGTAGGGCCTTGATGGTTTACTTCCTCTGGCAGAAAAGAACTGCTTTCGAAAGTCGGTCCTTTTCGTGTCCTTTGTGCAGTGACCTGACTAGTTTGAAGAGACCAACAAGATCCTAAATCATTATATTCAAGTTGGTATTCAATCCGCGCTACCAGTCACGATATGCGCGGTAAGCACCGGCGTTTGAGTTCTTACTTTGTGAAAGTCCAACTGACAGGCTCTTGTAGGCTGTAGTTCTTATTCTGTCGAGAACGACGACAACGACCAACATTCACTCCATCTTCTCTGTCAATCTGGGCCGTTTGTACTCGTGAGTTATGATAAATCGGCCGGGCCGTGCTATCCTGTTGACTTTGCTCCCCATAGAATGATATTGTTGACTGTGCGTTACGCCCAAGTTTCTGTCAATCTATGCTGAGGTCTCATAGACTCTGAATACGCGCATCCATATCCGGGAGATGCGCGATGCAGATAGCATCAACGCGATCGATACGCAAGTGTTACAAGGGCTGTACTCTTCGCGAGATGATTGTCTTACTACTTTGGATACAGGTCATCTACCAGATGAGTCGGTACGGTGGCACAGAGGTGGCGATCATCATAACGCATAGCCAAGAAACACACCGAGATGGCGACAATGATAACAGGAGGAAGAGTCGAACGATGTCGGTCTGATTTATGTAGGGATCACTATGGACGTTCACTGGCACCTTTGTATCAATAAGCATGAAGTTTTCTGTAGGAAGTAATTCGTCGTTCAAGTTCATATACCTTTCGCATGAGCAAAAACACTGCTCGCCAATCTCCGGTCAATAGCAGCAATATCAGTTGAAGAGCAACTCACTGATAGTGATAGCGTAGAAACAATGACTTTTGTCAGATCTTTTGGCCGCTCTCGAACTCATCAAGTTGCAGTATCTCCTCACTCCCGAAATACTTATACTGTATAGCTGATCATGTTTCCAGCTGTTCCCGTTTCCATCAGCGGGAAACCGTTATGTTTTTCAATGGTCTTTGGCCTTATCTTGACAAGCGTCTCCCTTCATATCGTGTTGACGGCGAGACGAAACATTGTCTGGTCCCTGTGGCGCACGTAAAGCGAATGCTTATCAAAACTATAAGTACTATCGGAAGCCATTGCGTGTCATAGTCCTAAATAACCTGTTCAACACCTCCCAGTTACACCGCCATGTCCTCCATTGCTATAACTATCATTGCGATATCCTGCTTGCTCACCTCCGTCGTCGTTACCCCCTCCTTCCCACGCTGGCTCCTCTTCATTGGCACTCTCCCAGCCATCTCTCTCATCAATCCAACGACTGATGGTGTATTCGTGGACTACTTGCTCGGAGGCGCCATCGTCGCCTTCGTCCTCACAGCGTCGGACTTGATTCTCCTCTCGCAGCCTCAACGAGAGTTGCGCTGGATAAGGCAGAAAGAAACGGCCATTGAGACCGCGGCTTTGGGCGCGCGAGTGAGATGGGGGTTGCGCCTGCTATCTAGCGCGCGCGGTGTTGGATGGAGCCACCATCAGCCGGGTAGTATATTTCATCCGGATGTACCTCCGGAAATGTCTCGTCGAAGATCCCCACCACGTTTCTCTGGGCAGTGAATGTAGAGTTGTCCGCATTGTACATCATGCACTGCCCGACTGTGACGGACGGTGTTCCTTTCGCTGCACGACCATGGCATGGGAAATTGGTGGACATGTTTTTCTGGATACTGGTGATCCAGTCAAATGCAGAGTTCGTTCATAATGCTGTTAGTCTTGTTTCGGTGATGATGCACCTCTCCAAACCGGAAGATTGGTCTTCGGCGTGGGGGTACTGGCGGGATGCATATACGCTTCGCCGCTTTTGGGGGTAAGTTCATCTTGGTCTTGATTTCAACGTCGTTGTCATCGTGTTTGTAGAAGAACGTGGCACCAGTGGCTAAGGAAGGTGATCAGAGATTTACAGAGGTTTTAATATGACTTATAACTGACTTTTCATATAGTTTCTTACCGCGCATGGCAAGTTCGTGGCACGAAGAGTCCTCTGTCTTAAGACATCGAACGCGGCGTTTTACGTTCAGCTATACACCGCCTTCTTTCTGTCTGGAGTCATACACTGCGCCGGAGAATACGCTGTCGGACTACCACGGTCAAAGAGTGGATGTATGCGATTCTTTCTTCTCCAAACATTAGCGATCACCATGGAAGACGGCGTGATTGCTATGGGAGGAAAACTCGGCATCCACAAAGATAAGCGCCTCCGCGTCGTGGGTTATGCGTGGGTAGTTCTTTGGTTCTATCACACGTTGGCGATGGTGTTGGATCCTATGGGTAGCCGAGGCCTCTGGCAGACATTTACGGGCACGTTCCTGCCGGCGGAGTGGTACAAGCAAGCACTGAACGGAGTCAAAGAACGTATGCCGAACCTTTGAGAATCTATCAATATTGGTCAAATAAGCAAAGAAGTAGGTAGATACTGCTCGTCTTACAATATCATGTCCATCGCAACATGCCTGTAGGCTCCACACGCGGCGCTGGGGAAATAGGCCCGAGTCAACGGTGGGATGAGGACCCACTGCGGCACCCCCAGGTGATTTAGATAACGCGTTCATCTTTGGGTCGATTCAGTACCTCTTCCGCCATGAGTAATACCTCCTCCGTCGAGGTGATTGTCTTCGCAGTCTCCTATCTAGTTGCTTCTTTAATTCTCAGCCCCTCCTCGATATTCCCGCAGTGGGTGTTTCTGACTGACACGTACTGTCAAGTGTCTTTCGCGAAATTGTATGGACTCGTTTGTACATTACAGCGACATCATATTCCCACAAACGGTTTGAATGCTTCGTAACAGCTCAAGATCCGGCGTCTTGCATCTAAAGGCACCATCCCCTCCCTCCGCCACCGAGCGGGCCTTGGAACAGGCGGCCGACAAAATGTCACAGCAGTTTTATCGGGAGGAAATGTGCCATGTCGGATATGGGATACCAGTGTCTCGCTGACGGGAATCTTGAAGAACATCGGTGACGTGCCCACCATCACGATTCCGGGCATAACCTAGTAAAGAAACAAGAGTTCATATACTGTATATTAGTGAGGACCCGACTACGAACCTTTTCCACCACCGGCCCTAACCCAGCCTCCCTCCTATTCGCATTACTCTCCGTAAACGCAGCTACGGCTTGAGCGACAAGCTGAGCCTGTGCATTACCAACGGGCTCTGGATCCTCGATATGCCTTACTTCCTGAACGAAGAGGACGTTGGAGTGCTGAGAACAAAGCCTCTCGACGATGCACAAGTCCGTCGCGGCACGCTGATACTCTCCACACATAACAAAAGAGTGCACGCTCTCTGAGCACAGCATCCCGTATATGCCATAGCCCATGAGTGGCAAAAGCTCTCTGGCGAACTGAATTGCATCGAGTTCACCCCTGCGACCGGGGCCCATGGCACGTTTGAGTGAAGCGAGCAGCCCGGCTGCATTACGGTTCCGGAGCATAGCATCAGCATCGGCATCGCGAACCTTGAGGCGTCCCGGACTGATAGCGGGCTCGGGTAACTGCTGCACGCCGAAGAACGTGAGGGGATCCTGTTGCTC
>QLPD01003102.1:0-17255 GCA_003314085.1 Hymenopellis raphanipes
TCATCACCGAAAAAAGGAACCCTCAAGATTCTCAGCATCATGAAAAAAATGCCAGAATCTAGGCGCCTATGACGACGTAGCAGGTGCCTTCGGGGCGCAGTGGGAATGAGGAAACACAGAAGCACCATACATCAGAGCACCCCGGGAGTTGCGAGTTGCCTGGATGATTGAAAATCACACGTTCAACCAGGCTTGGGTCACGGTGATCTTAAGCAAGGCGCGTCCGTATATCCGCCACTGAATCCTTGAGAGTCATTACCACGCCGGGTTTGGAATATCTAGCCCAAGCGTGAAGAGCGCGATGTTCGATACTGAGAAGTGTGATCATGGAGTTGAAGGAATCAGGCCTTGTCGGAGTTGCAATCCTTTATGGTCAATAATTCCCACGCCCGTATTCACTACTTGTACACAACTTGATAATCTTTGTTACTTCCTGGAATAGTCATTTTCAAGTCCGTTCAACTTTGCCAGTCCATCATTAATCAGAAGTCGGGACCACCAATGATACTGAAGGCAGGACTGAAGTTGCCGGAGTCGCCAAACACTGAATGGAAAGGATCAGTGGAGGAGACGAGCAATAAGGTTCGTATACGCACAGACGATGGCATAGTCATCTCCAGCCACAACCCACGGCACAGTAATCTCGATTTCGCCGAGCAGGATATCAAACTGATCGGCGAGGACGACTACATGGCGCGCGTCGCGGAATTCGTTAATAAGGAAAAGGGAGCCAAGTCTCAGAAAACGGACCAGGTAAAGATCTATCACCCTTCCTCAGTCTGATGCTACTCCCAAAGCGGTTGGTAATCAGTTCAGGTGGATCCGAGGTGTCCCTACATTGCAGAAGCACTTGAATCAATACTTATGGGACATCAGACAAGTCGGTCAGCACTTACCAAGTCACAGTAACAGTGTCGTTGACGGTCCACACCGTCCCGGTGGTAGGATCCGTAACAGGCGGGGTGTACACATCCCGCGTCGCGACATGAAGGCTCAGAGGCATCGCCGTCGCGAAGGACGCGAGCGCGGCGACGAAGAAGGACGTGAAGATCATGATGAGCGTTTATAGTGAGGGAGGTCGTGAAGGTCGATGAAGACAAGGATTCCACAATGCATTCCATGGGCTTATATATGTTTTGCGTGGGTCATGGGGATTACGGGGAGGCGGCATATTGTTTATGATATTACGAGCCAGCATTATCCGGACCCGCCCCGTGACGTGCGCCAATAATTTGGACTTGGCTGGAGGTTGGCTGGAATTGTTCGTTCAGTGGCTGATATGGCGGCTTGGCATTACTCAGAAGTTCTAAATATTAGTTGGGGACTCTACACGGCGAATGCTGACCATAAGGACATCGCCTGGTCTGAGGTCTGGAAGAGTAAGAATGTCGCGAAACAGGCCACAGTTTGCTTCCTAAAAGTCCGTGAAAGCTCCTGTGAACAATTGCGGTGTTCAAAAGGGGACTGTACACCGTCGTGAGTCGTGAAGATGTGAGGCAAAGCTTATCTCTCGAGATTACTTGATGTTCACGCGAGACCCACGCGAGCATTGAAGCATGTGCTCCTTTGGTTATCCGCGACTCAACCTCGAACAACCATGTTACCGCAAGTTGAAGACGATGCCGAATCAAGGATAAGGCACTGAAGCCTGAGGGAGAATATCAATATGAAGGTATGTACACTATTCAGTTAGCAATGTCTTGAGCCTGGAGCAGAGCAGATCAGCAAGCTAGGCTGAAGGATTTTTCAGCTTTATTTTGGACTCGCGCAATCACGTATTCACCCTGCGATTGTGTGTTGCTTTCACGTTCCCCCCCAAATTCCGTGTTGACATACCGCGTCGCGTCAGGGCGGCGCCTGACGCGATTGAGGAAACTCCCTTCCAGCGCGAACCAACTCCCGGTCCTTTGGCGCCGAAATTCGACACCAGACTGGGTTCCTAATACAGTCATTAACGCCTTCGACCCGCTGTTCTCGGGTGACTTATCGTCACTGTGCAAGATGTCAAAAAACGAGTGTGACCCCTTCATACCACTGATATAGCTCCCTTCAGCAGTGCGAAACGTCACTTCTATGTTGGATCTTCAGCAGTCTACTTCGCTCCCCAATTCGACAAACCTCAGTCCCCAAGAGGTATTCTTTTTTCGTGTCGTCACTGGGTTGACAAGGATGAACGGATCTTACAGGGGAACCGCTTGGCTCGTGGCTCTGACGGAGCCGTTCGCTCAAGAGCAAGTGCCGATTCTGAGCCCCCGAAGGGAATCGACAACGAGAATGATGCCGTCTTATCGCATCCGCAACAGACCAGCACTCCACACCATAATGGACCTCGCCCTCGAAAGGAGACGTTCTTTGGCATACCGCAGCCTTCTGCCAGTGCACCTGCGAACTTTCACCCAAGTATGTTGACCATTAGCCTTGTGTTTTCCAAGTAACAATCTTAGTGACAGACTACGACGATGATTACGAGACACGTTTCCCGACGGATCCTCTTTACAAGGAGGCGTCACCGAACGCTCGTGTATATCGCGTTTACATGGAGGAGTCTGCCAAGTATGATGCCTCCATGACAGACGAAGAACGGGAAGGACTAGACGTGCTCCTGGTCTTTGTAAGTTCTTACGTGACTTGAATGATTTTGTCTCAAGCCATTGTACACAGGCCGGTCTTTTTTCCGCGGTCCTCACTACATTTGTCGCACAGACATCTCAGTCTTTACAGCCTGATCGTGCGACTGAATCTACGTTGCTCTTACGCGAAATCGCCGCGCTTCAGCGCGCCCAGATGAATGGGACTTCAGTCGACTCTATTCCCTCCACGCCTACGGATTTTGTTCCTGCATCCATCAACGTCTGGGTGAACGGACTCTGGTTTACAAGTTTGACCTTGAGCCTGGTCGCCGCTTTGTTGGCAGTGCTCATGAAGCAGTGGATTCGCCATTACACATCGTTTGTATCGGGAACAGCGCAGGAACGAAGCTTGATCCGCCAGTTTCGATTTATGGGTCTCCAGAAGTGGCACGTTCCTACGCTCATCGGCATCCTTCCTGTTCTCATGCATCTTTCATTGGCGATATTCTTTGTCGGTCTCACGCTTTTCCTTGTTCCCCTTCGCCACTCTATTGCCGGTATTGTTGGGAGTCTTAGCTCTCTCATCTTTGTTGCCTATGTAGCCACAGCGGCCTGGCCGTTGGTCCGCATTCAATGTCCCTATCGCACTCCTCTCAGTAACATCATTCACGACATCATTTTCACGCTGCGCGCATATGTGCTTCGGAGGCAGTGGAAATATGTATCCTTGAAAGAGCAGGAGCATGAAGCAGCCCGGTCGGGCGATGCTCTTGTAGCACATGCTTTCGAGTGGCTACTCAGCATGTCATCGAATCCCAGTGTCCATCGTGTCGTCGCCCAAGCTGTTGGCGGGCTTCGTACATCATCATCGATAGACAGACTGGCAAACTCTAATAAGTCATTCTTGTTGGCCTGGAAGGACATGTTTGAGAATTGCTTCCGTCCAACAGTCGATGGTGCATGCACTGTTCTTCCCGACAAGGTAGACTTGCTCGAACGATTATTCCGTAGCACACTTCATATTCGACAACCCATATGGTTCCGTTGGATACAGCACACATTCGATGTATTCAAAGCCTTTCCAGCACCAACTTTACAATGGGAATCAGCGGCAACTGCGCTCCTGTGGAGTCATGGCACCTGTATGGAGGGGGGTGACTTCCAAGACCCAACTCTCGCTCAGAGGGCCAGCGTAGTGGTAGGTCGTCTCATGTCGGACCCACGTGAGGACACAAGACTACCAGTCATTGTGTGGGAGGATCTCCTTGCAGCAGCCTCCTCATGTCCCTACATACCGCTTTCTGATTTGTCGAATCCTGTCTACCACTTGAATGACATGATTACCGACGAGCTGAGGAGCCGTGTATGTCTTGGGCGGGGGTCTTCAGACATGTATGGCCATATAGTAGACTCAATCTCATTCGAAGATGCACTTCATGCAAGTGAGAACTTTGTCTGGTATCTTCTCTCGCCGTTCGACAAACATGAGGGAAATACATTGGATTCTAGAAAGGTGCAACTAGTGAACAGCCCGGGTCTCCCGGGGGTAATTAATCGTGACCCCAACCCTACCCGTGACCTTACCCTCACCCGCATTGAGGGTACGGGTCACCCGCCCAAAAACCCACGGAGTACGGGTCACCCGGCACCCTCATCACCCGTTCTACATATGAGTACGTGCAGCATGCCGCACGTACTCGCACACATAGTTTTCGTGCGCGCCGACGACCCCTGGGCAATTGCACGGGGGATATCGACGCGCACGATACATAATGCCCATGTCCCGGCTTCTTGAATGAACAAGAACCGGGACTGAACAAAATGCGAAAGGGATCGGGATGCCCAGAATGTGGCTGGGTGAGTCCATGGGGTGGGGTGGGCACTGGCGAGAGACGCAGAGAGTGGATAGTGATGTGGGAAGCGAGGAGGCGGCGCGCGCGGAAAGATGAGGCAGCTAGAAGGGCAATATATACAATGTTCCATGAAGAATTAGTTCGTGAAGCGATGAACAACAAAGGAAACACGCACCGTTTGAACTGCGACGCGTCCACGACGCACTCCAGACTCTCTATTCAACCAAATGCCCCCCATCTACCGAATCCATGCCCAATCATCATTTTGCCATCGCCGTCGCCGTCGTGTTGGTTACTGACGTCGTCCGAATGGTTGTGGCGCGCGCTCTTCCATTTGCGCAAGCAGCGCGAGCGAACACGAGGAAACGCGGTAAACCTGGCAGGTAGCAGCCTGCTCACAGTATCAAATAGCGTGGCGGCCTCGTCCTGAGGGCTTACGCGTCCCGGATCCAAGTCGAATTGGTGCGTCGCGAAGACGGACACCAGAACGCGCCCCGGAACGTATCCGAGGGCGCAGCGGTTGGCACAAAGCCAAACCACACTCCAAAAGAAAGAAAACACAAAGAAGACAAGCAGAAGAAGCCCCAGAAAACTTTCTGGGGCTTCCGAGCACGACGAGCACGTCGTGCTGTGGTGGTAAGAGAGAGAGCGCTGAGATCGTGGGTGATCGATCATTATCCGGCGTTTGCCGGGACGCTCGGCCAGCTCGGCGATCGCCTAAATACCTTCGCGACATCGTTTCTGGGCCGCGTTGAACTCATTGAAGCTCAAATAAATTGGATAAATTGTATAATATATATATAGTTACTATAGGCAAGCATTAGGCAACTGCTTGCCCCAGACTGCCTAAATGGCAAGGGTCACTAAGGGTGACGCGGGTCATGCCGGGTTCTCGGATCGTCACCCCGACCCGTACCCGTAGGCACCCTCACCCGCTACCCGGACCGGGTGACCAGACCCCGGCTGTTCACTAGGTGCAACGGCTTCTTTCTCTCATCAACGCCATTGTTTCGCGAGGACTGTGCAAAGTCGGCCCCGAAATCTTCTTCGGAACTTGCAAGGAGCTGATATGTGAATTGCAAGCGGGGTACGTTACTCTCAAAGACCAAGAAGCGATATGTGTGGCGGCCGATGCACTCTTGCAAGAGAGGACTTCATTTCAAGGCGATTTTGGGCCATACGCGGTTCTCCTCCCATCTCTGCTATTTCTTCGTTGTTGGAAACCACACATCGCATGTCGCAGTGCAAGAACAGACATCCATTTTGCCTTGATTGAGATCAACATGTTCCAAACTCTTCATGACTTCAAGAATATTGCGCGATGGTTGTGTAGTTCCCCATACAGTATTCATAACAACGCGGCCCCGATAGCTTCGCTTATTGCTTCCATCATCCGCACAAGCCTCGAGTCACGGAAGCCGGGTCCTGGATCTCACCCACTGGAGGACTCGCGGTGGATTCAATACCTTTCGTTGCATGAAAACAGCGCTACCATTGTGTCTATGCTTACATTCCAAGGGACTACGAGCACCCCGGCGAGTGTGGCGCAGGTCAAAGATGATCTTCTGTTTTTCTTTTCTTCACAGTCATTGGACTGTGATACCCTGCAGAAATGCAGGACATCATTGGAATCGCATTTAGTAGATTTCGTGCCTCCGGGATGGCGGGATAGATATAGGGAGGCTAACTTGAAGGAAGCGAGGAAGGTTATTGATGAGCTTATCTCAAAACAGGTCAGATATCAGTCTTTTCATTGGTTTGTGCTAAATTTGTACCTGAAAGCAGTACCCTAAACCTGAAAACTCGCTTCGTCGTCTTCTTCGACGCTCGAAAAAGAGCTTGGCGGATCCCGAGGCGGGGGAATACTAGTAACAGCGGGAACGACTACACACTCTAGAGTATAAGACCTTCCAAGTGCTTATGTATGGATAAATACGACGAAAATCGTTGAGGACATTGGGTAGTTACAAATTGTCATGTAGGTAGAGTACTGTACTTCAGGCAATCGTAGTTTCAAACGGTCAAACACTGAACCACAACCCACGAACCCCTACGTGCAAGTAAGGGCTGTCGGTCGGAGGCAGAATGATCGCTGTTCCATATTCAATAGTGAGAGTTGGCATTGTCCGGTAGTCTCGAGCCCAGACGCCCGCCTGTATGATACTCGCTGACAGTCGATCGAGTACCTTGGCTTCGCCAACGATCTGATCGGCTTGGTGAAGCGAGTCTAATCATCCGGATCCCATGACGTGCACCAATGTGTGGCGGAAAATCCGTCAAGTATCTTCGCATCATTCGAATGTCCTTCTGCTAATACAGTTCGGCGAACGTTGACCATCATGGGCATTGGACCGTCGTCGAGAAAGGAATTTAAGCCTGGAAATCAGACCAGAAGACATCTAGCCAGGATCTACTAGCGGCAAAATCGAATTCCCAAGCATGAAGGGAAGATTAGTCGTCCAGAGTTCGTGTTGCGTTCGTCGAGGCTCATATGGATGAGAAGAGCCTAGGCCAAAACACACTCTTTCATATCGACGCCGCTTGGCCTACACCTATATCCGAAGAGGCCATGATCCATGATGTAGAGAAACATCAAAAACAAGTCGAAAGGTGGGGCCAAGTGTACTTCAACTGTGTACCTCTGAGTCATTTAAAACTACATACGAGTGCTACAAGATACTTTATAAGGTGAGGCCTCTGTGAACATATGAAAACGATGAGCACTGGGTATATTCCGTTGCGTCATGCCGCTGCTCACCTCTTGGCAGCTTCAAATCGACGATTTGGCGTTAAGTGGCCATTCACTTCCTGCATGCGTTTCCCGGGTGACTGTAACTTCAATGGCGACTTCTTGCTGTCGTGCCCTCCTATTGATGACCTACGATGGAGAGGTGATATGTGATGCGGATGAAGTCGGCTCACATACCTGCATGTCAACAGAGTTCACGCTAATCGCGTTTTCCGTCTCCCAGATGTCAAGTCGAGCATTGAGGGTCTATGGCTAATATCAGCTTTGAGAACAAGACAAAATGGTGTCACCTACAGTTAAGAATGTGATACTTCACCCAGCCACCCAATCAATATATTTTGCAAAGTAATAAGAGTAGAGAGTACTTACGTGTAGAAACGGCCAAGACTCAGAGTGAAAGGATAATGAATATTTGTCTGCGGAGATGTTGTTCCTAGAATCAAGATGACGATCTTTCCCTGGGAATGAATGGCGGGCATTCGCTGGAACTTGCTATGCGCTTACCGCACACAGAGTCACCGGTAGCGCTGAATGACTAGATAGCTGCATATATCGGGAGATTATCCTGTTAGTGTCTTGACTGCGGTGAGAACGTAGCCATTGTGGAAAGGATTGAAACATCCTCACGTTTAAAAGCTGTTTTTCGACGCCACAAGTAGAATATCATTAAGGCACTAGACGAAGTCAAAACCCCAGCATTAAAGAGGTCGAGAATAATGACATGGACGCCTACCTCAAGAGCGCATCGCAAGCTACGCTAAGTGAGAGCCAGACATAGGCTATTCTCACAGCAGCCTCACGTTGAGTCAATGCCGAATTCCGGCGCACAAGATTGACCGATAAAATCCAGGCAGGGACAGCGGCTCCAAAAATGAGAGCTACGAGAGCTCCAAATAGGATACGGCTGTTCGAAAATCGGCGGATTCGGTTTGCCAGAAAGATTTGAACAGGAATCGCAGTACTGCCGTACACATCAGTTGAATCTTCAGTGCGCTCGAAGAGGAATATGCACATACAGAGTGGAAAAGAGTGGCGACAGATTGAAGTTCCACGGAGTGTCTTCCAAGACATCTACTTCTGCAAAGTGCTCGATGACATAGTACCAGAGGCCAGCGAACGCGTTAACAGTGAGAAGAACGTCTATCATGGCCATCCAGACGACCGCGTAACTATCAGGATGTTACGACGTGTGACATAGTTAAGTAGTGTACGTCAAAACGACGCACAATATGAGCTTGCTGTCCCTGAAATTGGCCGTGAAGTAGGTGAAATACTGTACGGTGCATATGCCTAGAAGAAGAGCGTATATAGTGACTCCAATTAGGAAAGGACCAAGGACCTGTCTAATGGCAGTCACTGTGAAAGAAATGGGTCTGGACATGCTGAAGGAACGAGGGAAAATAGGGAATCTTTGACAGTTATATACATCCAGCGAGGAAGTGGAAATTCATATACCTCCAAGCGGCCATCACAAGAGTTGATGGTGTATCGATCAGCGCCACAGTTGACCGAGCGTAGCGGCCTCGTCGGCAGGAAAATATGACTCATAGTAAAGAAGCTCCTTCGCGTATCATTGGCATAGCCAAGACCCCGTTTAGTACCTACATAAGGATCAGTTCTTCGCGTGCAACAGTGGGAACGACTACACACTCTAGAATCTGAGAACCTCCAAGTGCTCACGTTCAAGTCGGAAAATCGTTGAGTACATGGAGTAATACGAACCCTTATGGGCAAATAACGCTGTCAGTCGGAGGCAGAATGAATCTGAATAATCGCCGTTCAATAGTGAGAGCACAAACACACCAAGAAGCACAGACCCACACATGATGCACGGCATCAGAAAATCAGAACGAACACAAAATCACTCACAAACCTGTGCATACACTCGACGTTTAAGCAAAAGCTCATTTATTGTTCGATATCCTCAGCCTGGTCGCATGCACATCCGACATGTCCTCCATAGCCAAGTTTGTTATCGCCGTCTCCTGCTTGGTCACCTCGGTGGTCGTCAAACCTTCCTTCCCACGCTGGATCCTCTTTATCGGCATTCTCCCGACTGTCACTCTCATCAAGCCAACAACGGGAAGCGTACTCGCAGATTTATTCCTAGCATGCGCCGTTGTCGCCGGCATCCTAACGGCCTCAGACCTGATTCTCCTCTCGCAACCGCAAAGAGAGTTTCGTTGGGTACGGCAGAAAGAGGCGTCCATCAAGGACGCCTCCCTGGGCGCACGACTGAGATGGGGAGTACGCCTGTTATCTAGCCTCCGCTGTGTTGGATGGAGCCACGAGCCGGACATTTTCCATCCAGATGTACCTCCGGGGACGTCTCGCCTGTCCTTCATCGTCAAAAAGGTTCCCGCCACACTGCTCTGGGCGCTGAAAGTAGACTTGTCCGCACTGTACATCATGCACTGCCCGACTTTAGTCGAAGGAGTCCCTTTCGCTGCACGACCGTGGTATGGGAAATTGGCAGACATGTTTTTCTGGGTGTTGGCGATTCAGTCGAACGCGGAGTTTGTCCATAATGCGATCAGCCTTGCCTCGGTGACGCTGCACCTCTCACGACCAGAAGACTGGTCCTCGGGATGGGGTTACTGGCGCGACGCGTATACGCTTCGCCGATTTTGGGGGTATGTTTGTCTTCGTAATAATTCCAAACGTCGTTTTCATCGAGTTTGTAGGCGGACATGGCACCAATGGCTACGAAGGGTAAGCATAAATTTCATCAACTTCCAACCCAACTCACCGAATGATACAGTTCCTTTCCGCGCATGGCAAGTTCGCAGCGCGGAGCGTCTTTCATCTCAAAGCTGGAACGAACGCGTCGTCCTATGTCCAGCTGTATACGGCCTTCCTCCTCTCCGGCGCGATGCACTGCACAGGAGAATATATCATTGGCTTGCCATGGTCAAGTAGTGGATGTATGCGATTCTTTTTGCTCCAAGCGTTAGCGATTACCGTCGAAGACGGCATCATTGCGTTGGGACGCAAACTCGGCATCCAGAAAGGCCAGCGATTCCATGTGCTAGGATATGCCTGGGTAGTAGCTTGGTTCTACAGCACTTTAGCGATGTGGTTCGATCCTATGGGTAGCCAGGGCCTCTGGCACACATTTACGGGCACGTTTTTGCCAGTAGAGTGGTACAATGGAGCGATGAGCGTTGTAACGGAATATGTAGAGAGTCTGACAGGTCTATGACACTGAAGTACATTCATGAAGTAGTTCGCCGTTGTACATAGGAGTTCCGAGTCAACCATGAGCTTAAACTTCCATAGACATTAGACGTGGTCGTCGTATTTGTTAGGGAGCGAGATGATGGGAGAAGACAACCGGCAGACAACGTCGGTGATTGCCCGAAGCCAGCCCGACGCCGGCCCTGGCTTCCAAGTCGCCTCTGACCTTCATCATGGCACTTCCATCCTGACCGACTTGCCTTATATTGGGAGGCCCGACGACGCGTCACCAAATCACTAGACTCAGACGTCGTCTCCCCGGTCACAGCTCTCCTCACTACATTATTATTCTGAGCCGAAACAAAATACAGGTCCTCCTGAAATCAACAAAAATCATACAATCTCATTAATCGTGAGTAAATAGATAAAGCGGGTCATGTAACCCGACTCGACGATCAATTGAACACAGAACGAGATGGTTTTGATTCATCATCTATCCAGATAATATCCTGTTGCCAAATGCCCCGCTCTTTCATACCATTCCATGGGGAGGAAGGTCCAGTCGTACGTGTCCCAAATCCCTGCTCTGCTCATTGGATCCCACCAAATCGGCAACGTGGCGTAGAACCACACTCCTACCCATGCATATCCTAAAATGTACAACATACCCCATCCCTTGTCTATACCACATCGCCGTCCGAGTGCGATTATGCCATCTTCAACCATGATCGCCGTCGCTTGTAGAATGAAGAACGGCAAGCCCCAGCCATCCCTCCAACTCATTCCAACCATAGGTTCGTACGCCCAATGTACGAGGCCTGAAAGGAAGAACGCGATGTACAGTTGAACGTACGCCGACGCGTTGGTGCCAGGTTGAAGGTGCAGGACCCTCCGTGCCACAAACCTGCCATGTGCAATAAGAATCTAGAAGTTTGCGTATGTAAGTCGCGTTTATAGTGACGACTTTCCCTACTTACCCTTCGCAGAAACTGGTGCCATGTCCGTCTGTACAAAAAGACTCAGCGTGGCATCTCTTTTATCCAAAGAAACTTACCCCCAAAATCGACGAATAGTATAGGGATTGCCCCAGTACCCGAAGGCAGGTGCCCAGTCCTCCGCACGCGAGAGATGCAGCGCCACTGACACGAGGCAAACGATACCATGCGTGACTATCATGCTGGACTCTATCGTCACTGCCCCGAAGAACATATCCGTCACTCCCCAGTACCACGGTCGTTCCGTGAACGACATCCCATCTTTCTTGAACGCTGGGGACTGTCTGATGTACAACGTGGTCACATCCATCACCAGAATCCACCACAATATCTTAAAGCTCTGTTTCACCAAGAACAAAGCGCGGAATGTCCCTGGTGGAGGCTTCGGACGTAAGACGTTCCGAGGCTCGTGGTCCCATCCAACGCGGCGTAGACTAGAGATCAGCCGGAGACTCCATTTTACACGCGCGCTAAAAGACGCGGTCTCAATGGGCACCTCCCGCTGCCGTATCCACCGGAACTCGCGCTGGGGGTTGGAAAGGAGGATCAAGTCGGAGGCGGTCAGGATGAACCAGAGGATACAACACGCCAGCACGACGTCCCCGACGATCTTGCCGGTCGTGCTGGTGTAGAGATATGTAGTGGGGAGGGTGCCGATGAAGAAGAGCCAACGTGGGAATCTGGACGTGGGTTTGACGACCAAGGCGCTCGCTAGGCAGAATACGGCGAGGATGATCACCTCGATTGAGAAGGGATTGGCCATGCTGGAAGTGGGTTGGGGATTTGAAGACGGGTAAGGCGTTTAAGAGGACTCTCATCATCGTGCAGCAGCTTGGCGAAGCGCTTCTGTTCTGATGGATCTTGGCCATACGCCTCTGTGTGTGTGTTCGCATCCCCACTGTTGATCGGCCATCTCTGCTCTTGTCAAGCTTGATCATGAAGTCTTCTAAAGGGATGGATGGTCTCATGCTCAACACCCGCGCATGATACGCGAACGTGTTGTCTACCCGCCCATGTCTCCGGTGGCGGGACACACATTCGAAAGTGTGGCTGTTACAATCAACTCGTTGGATTCACTCTATATAAGAGTTATGGGTGAAGGCGTCCCCGTGCATTCTTCCTTTACTCGAACATGACTGACCCATCCCTCGCCATTGTCGTCAGACAAATTCTTGGACCGCTTTTAATTGGCACGATAATCTATTCTCTTCTTCTTGGCGTATGCTTGATGCAATACTTCACCTATTTCACGTCCGGCTTTAACGATAGTAAGATTATGTTGTTCGTTTCTTTCATTCGACCACTATTAATTGCACCGCTAACACTCCGTATCCTAGCGTAACGGTCGTCTGGATGGCGGTCATAGATGTCCTTCTTACCATCAACTCCGTCGTTTTTCTGTGGTACTATCTCATCGAGCACTTTGCTGACCCAAGTGTCTTGCAAAGCGGCTGTTGGAACTTGAATTTGTTGCCTCTGCTTTCCACTCTGTACGACACTCTTATTCCTCTCTGCGGCTTTGGAAGGCTCACTGGGCTACGACTTGTAGCACGGCGATTCCGGTCCAGATTTTCCTCGCGAACCGCATCCGTAGATTTTCGACCAGTCGTATCCTCTTTGGCGTGCTCGTGACCCTCAGCATCGGCGGTGCCATTCCTGCTTGGATCAGCTCGGTCAACCTCGTACGAAAGTCCGATCTCGCCGAACGCGAGGAGTCAGTGAAGATGGTGTTTGCGTGGTTCGCCATTGGCGCTGCTTGTGACGTCAGCTTGAGGTATGTGGGACGTCGCACCCCCCCTTTCACTAAACCTGACCGTCTTAGTGCCTTGATGATATTCTACCTTTGGCGTCAGAAAACTGCATTTAAACGTTGGTGACTTCGGTCATTGCGGGGATCCTGTGGACTGATGTATTCCAAGATACGAATAGGATCATCTATCGTTATATCCAGATCTCTTTACAGTCTGCTGTACCGGTCACCTTGTGTGCGGTAAGAACGCAGCGATCGGTCTTTGTAGGCCGTTACTCATTTTCGTACTAGATCATTGCAGTGATTCTGGGAACAACGTCACTGCAGACTAATTTTCATGAACCGTTTACTTTGAACCTTGGGCGGTTTTACACGTTAGTCTCTTCTTCCTCTTTCTCCTCCTCCTCCTCAACTAACTTGACTAGAATCACATTATTAACTGTATATCGCTCTTCTATTTGAGCTTCCGTTATTAACTCTCAAAAACAGACGTTAAACGCCCGCATCGGAATCCGAGAAACGGAAAATGTGCATAGTATCAATTCGGTGGATCTCAAGGTCTATACACTCGTTTATTTTTAAAGTCTTTTCGGACCTCAACTCATCTTAGGTTATCAGCCGGAGGGCGCGGCATATGTACGGACAGGGTCTCTCTATTGAAGTGTCTCACACGAGAGAAACGCACGCGGACGTTGAGTGGCCAGCTAATGCCAAGGCCGACACGCAAACGAATGAGGAATTAGGTGGTGAAATTGTTCGGTCGACGTGATGGTGTAAAGTAGACTCGTATCGCCAGTGGACCTTTGGTAGGAAGTAATTCATCGTTCCGGTTCATATGCCCTTCACATGAGCAGAAGACTGCTGTGGTGGGGAGGGTGCCGATGAAGAACAGCTAGCGTGAGAACCTGAACGTGGGTTTGACGACCAAGGCCCTGGCTAGGCAGAATACGGCGAAGATGATCACCTCGATTGAGAATGCTGGAAGCCGGTTGGGGATTTTTGAGATGGGGCTGGGTGTTTAAGAGGACTCCCGTCATCGTGCAGCAGCTTGACGAAGCGCTTCTGTTCCAATGGATCTTTGCCACACGATATGCGCGGCAAGCACCGGCGTTTGAGTTGTTACTTTGAGAAAGTCCAACTGACAGGACTGTTGTAGGCTGTAGTTCTGATTCTGTCGAGAACTACGACTATCTTGCTCAAAATGGCAAAATATTACGACCCGCTACACATGAGAATTTAGTTGCATATCAGAGCTTTTGGGACAAGTTGTCGCCATTCGTCGCCGTGTGTGAGAGTGAGTCAGTCACCGCGTTTGTGAGAGTCGTTGATCACCGCGTTTGTGAGAGTGGTCGATCACCGCGTGTGTGAGAAACGTCGTGCGAGAGTCATCGCTCACTGCGATTCACAGTCGTCCACCGTGTTTCACAGTCATCGCTGGTACTTGTCAGAGTCGCATTTCAGAGTTGTTGACCACCGGTCTTGACCTGGTCTTGACAGACGCGGTCGACCGCTGCAGAAAGTACTCGGGTCCGCGGCAATTTCCGTCCGGGGGTTCGAGTCCGACCGGGTGTTGACTCCGTTTTTGGTTTCTTTCATTTTCATGTTGCCGTTTCTCTCGGTTGCTGGTGCATTTTCAATACGCAGATTCGACCTTGGAATCGTGGAGCGAATGCGGCAATCCCCTGTCTCTTACCGAGTGGTCTTTACGTTGTTGGTGAAGCGTAAAGACAGCCCGGGTGCGCGTCTCCGTCTATCTCTATTCGCCACTCCTGTCTTCACCGTCATCACCCAGAGATGGGCTGTGGATGTGGCTGTAGCCATCCTGCCCCATCGCCTTCAACAATACCAACCAAGGCCTGCAGCCCCCTAACCCGGCGGACCCCAATGTGGTTGACCTTGACCTGGAAACACCCATCGTCGAGACATAGAAAGCTACGGTCAAGCTACCCAAGTCAAAGGTACAGCATATCCCCCCGCTTTTGACGTGATATCTAATGAGTAATCTACAGGTCAGAGCTTGTCCAACTTAGCACAGGTCGAGTCCCACCCGTACCTTCCCCAGGATGGCCTCATCGCGTACTGCAAATCAAAGAACATCCACGTCACCGCCTACAGCCCACTTGGTAACAATAGTATGTTTTGTCCCCAAAGGAACGTGATCTCAGATTCTAATTACTTCGCGCAGTGTTGAACCTTCCAAAGCTCACCGACCACCCCGTCGTGAAAGAGATAGTGGAAAAGCTCAACGCCACGACCGCGCAGGTACTCGTCGCATGGGGCGCCTACCGCGTCCTACTCCGTCATTCCCAAGAGTGTCCAGCCCGAACGTATCACGTCCAACTTCAAGCAGGTCAAGCTTACCCTGGAGAACTATGAGAAGATCTACGCCCTCGGCGCAGAGCACACGCGCTCACTCTTGTTGTGGATTTGCGGGCTTGAGCGTCGTTCAGGTGCACGTCTTTTTTTCTCTTCCGTGTCATCGTGATGACATCTTTTCGTCACGCCCACCACCGCGACAATAATCCCGTCACAACGACGACGTGCCCCATGCCCGCGACCAGGCCGACGACACCATTGAAGCGACGATGACAACGACGGACCAACAACGAGCATGGGAGGACCCAATGCGCTCGGTCTACGGGCAGCCGCGTTCTTAAGCCGAGAGTTTTTGTTTTATCTCCATGTTCAATTCTTCGACTTACATGCCTACAGAGGCTGCATCTCTTCAAAGACGACGATGACGATCCTCGCAGAATAGAGAGTGATGAACTCGCGTTGTCAGTAGCAGCGGCGTGCGCAAGTTACGTGATTTTTCACTTTTATCTTCTTTCTCTTCGGCGATGATGACGACGACGATTCCAGCGTGTAAACCCCAACGACGCAGCTCATCAGAACAGAACCACAAGGAGACGCGCATGCCGGTCGCCGTGGCAATAACAGGACCCCTAACAGAATGATTCCGACTCCACGACAATGATGCTGACTCCACAACAACGGCGGGACCCCACCTTGATCAACGAAGGCATCCAACACCCCACCACCTCGTGTTATGCAGCATTGTCTACAATGTTGTATTGTCGGGAGGTGCGGGGGCTGTTGTGCTCGTGCACTACGAATTGCAGCTGGTGCTAGTTAGCACCGGCATGCTCGTATGGCACGAAACCCTGGGTAGTTAGGATATGGTTGATGCATAGTTGGGCCACAGTTGGTGTGTCGGTAGGACACTATTAGTGCATAGTTAGGTTGAAGTTGGTGTGTAGTTAGAACACTGTTAGGACATTGTTAGGACATTACTAGGGCATTGTTAGGACATTATTAGGGCATCGTCAGCACTTTGTTCACCCATTGTCGTCACATCGTTCACCCGTCATCAGCACATCGTTCGCCCATTGTCAGCACGTCGTTCGCCCATTGTCAGCACGTCGTTCGCCCATTGTCAGCACGTCGTTCGCATGTAGGATTGGATACTTAGCATGTACACCACCAAACCGTCCTGACCTTGGCGTGAGATTGATGGCTGAAATTGATTGAGATCAAAGTTGATCGCACGGAAACAGTGGGCCGGCTGTTGCGGCAATGTTGCCGCTCAATGTTCCAGGTCAACCTTTTCAAAACGTCTGGTGAAAGATTGGGAAATATGTGGCGGGTAACCTCATAAATGGTTATGCCTATTTGGGTTATTTTGCATCACAATATTGTATTTATTCCAAACTGATTCTCGCTACCTCATCCACGTCTAGTTTGGCCACATCGCCCAGCGATGGTAGGAAGATTACCACCGTGAGCCAAGGTACATTGAGAAATCACAAGGCCATTTCAAACTCCGCATCAAGCAAACCGAACCAAAAGGCCTAATCGGGAAAATATCCTTTCTTGCTTCCCTTCCACCTGCACCAGCTGTCCAACTTCCACTCAGCTGCAAGTCCTCTCGATTGGTCGCCCGCAAGGCATTAGAAGAGCCACACGCCAGGACGACTCGAAGGCCTTGACGACGGTTCGGGCTCTTATTCACGAGGGACGACGACTGCCCGAGGACGAACAACAAGCACGGGACGAGCGTAACGACCCGATGAGGACCCAACCAGGACGAGGACTGCAACTGTGGACGAGGACCGCGATTGTGGACGAGGACCGACTGCACACCGGACCACAAGCAAATGA